>CAXIVM010002190.1:0-26107 GCA_964035705.1 Porites rus | reverse complement strand
TTCAGTACCGGAGGCTCAAGGACCTGGTCAGGCTGCAGAAGAAGAAAGGTGTCATCACAGAAGATCTGAGGAGGCGCATCAAAGAGTTCGGAAAAGGGCGCACTCCACAAGAGATCAAAGAAGAGCGGGAAGAGCAGAGGATCCGCAATCAAGAGAAGCGGACCAAGAAAAGGAAGACCTCAGAAGCGGCTGATCAAGCCGAGGAGGAGGAGGTCGAAGAAGAAGAGTCGGTGAGCCAACCAAGTCCAGTTCGACAGCCTCGAACACCGGACGGGCCACCGCCGGCTAAGCGACCGCAAACCCGCGACACCGAGCGGGGACGGGCGGTCTGGGGGCGTGCACTGGAGTTGAACCTCCGCATCGTCGCCCTAGCCAACGAGCGGGCCCAGCGATTGACGATAGAAAATTGGAAATTAGAGAGCCCGTTCCAAGTGCGAAAGCTTGCGGCCGACGAACTTTGTGAGCAACGAAACCTCAAGGGCACCGTTGCATTGGCCGCCATTCGCGAACTCTGGAAGACCCCCAACGAACAGGGAAAGAGAGGATCCAACGAGGCTTGTAGTTCTTGTGACGAACGACGGCAGGCTCAGTTGCCCGCGGTTCAGGACTACATCAAGCGGCGCGGTCTTAAGGGACCAGCCCGCCTCGGATCCACCGCCAAGACAAAGGCGGCGCCAAAAGTGAGCCTGACACCTGGGCCGAAAGAGAAGGCCAAATCGAAGGCCGGACCAAAAGGGAAGGCCAAACCGTCAGCCGCACCAAAAGTAGCGGCTAAAGCGAAGGCCACAACTGTGGGTCGTCGCCCGGAAGAACTCACACGGACTACTGTTGAAGTCCGTGGAGTGCCAAACCCTTCCGATCCTTGACCGGGCGAACCGCCCGCGACTGCCGCTGGAAAAGGAGCGAGCGGCAGCAGCAGCAGGGTTGAGAGTAGGAAACCATGGAACAGCAGGTCCAACAGCTGAGGGATATGGTACTTCAACTCCAACAGAACCAAACGAGGTTGGAGCAAGAGAATCAAGTGTTGAGGGAGTCTCAAGGCGGGGTGACAATGTTAGCCTCAGCCGTAGGAGAATTGGCTAAAAGCCTTGAGAAGAAAGAAGATAGGAGGAAGTCCCAAATCCTTATGGACACCAAAGGGTTGGGACGCCCCGAGAGTTTTGGGAATGTTGAAGGGGATTTTCGAAAATGGGCCAGGAGCATTGACAACCTGTTCATAACTACTTTTGGGAGAGAGTTCATTGAAGTCCTGGAGTATATTTTGGAGCAGGAAGACGCGATTGAATTGAGTGCTATGGAGTCCGCGTTTGGGACTGGAACCATAGCAGCTATCGATGATCTAGAGGATAAAGCTGATCAAATTCATCGCGTGCTCCTGACCCTAACCTCAGGTGAAACAGAAGATTTGATGGTAGGAGCTTCAAATGGGTTTGAAGCATATCGGCGAGTTCACCGCCGTTGGGATCCCCGAACCTCGGGACGGAAACGCAATATACTTCGAGCGATTCTCCAACCGGAGAGAGTCAAGACATGGGCCGCGGTGAGGCCAGCGATCGAACAGCTCGAAGAGCTCATCAGGCGGTACGAGTCTCGGAGGAGTGCCGCAGGGACCAGGGAGACCCTATCGGACGACGTCAAGTCCGCTTCATTGGAGATGCTGGTACCCCCAGATTTGGAGAAACATCTTTTGTTGAACAAGAGTAGATTGACAACCTATTCGTTGATCAAACAGGAGATTGAACTTGTCATTGAAACATCCCTCACATCAAAATCATCTGTTCCAAAACCAGGTTCATCGAGTTCGAGTTATCAAGGACCTCAACCCATGGACGTCGATTCGATCGGACAATGGATCGCAAGCCTGGTCAAAGGAAAAGGTAAAGGAAAAGGTAAGCAGGCCAAAGGTGATGGGAAGAAAGGCTCAAGCAAAGGGGGCTCAAGTAAAGGCTCAAACCCGGCTCAAGATATCACCTGCTATAATTGCGGTAAGAAGGGACACCGAGCGGCCGATTGCTGGAGCAAGAAAGGGCCGGAAGGAAAAGGCGATAAGCGGTCAGGTTCAGGCAAAGGAGACAAGAGTGGTAAAGGTGGCAAAGGCAATAAAGGCAAAGGTGGACGAAGCGGCAAAGGTAAAGCCGCAGGAAGTATGGAAGAGATGGACGATCCGGATGATGGCGTTGAGCCAGCTCCGGAAGCTGATGTCGGAATGCTCATATGGCAGACTTGAGTGGAATTGGAATGGCGGATACCTCATCCGCCGAGGAATGGATGAAGTTTAACCTGGACACTGGAGCAGCCCAGACAGCCATCCCGAATGGCTGGGAAGACCGAGTGGTTGGCAGTGAAGGCAACGGAGTTGTATTCAAGACTGCATCAGGAGAGTTGGTGCCCAGTCAGGGCATTGGAACCTTTGAAGGGTTCGACGAGAGCGGCAACAAGTGCCGTGTGAAAGGTTCAATGGCTGATGTTCACAAGCCATTGATTTCAGCATCCAAATAAAGAGTTTGCCTTGGAATGGGGGTCTCAAAATGAATGGGGGTCTCAGACCTTCATGCGGTGTTGCCCTGTGCATTTTCCCTTTTTCTCACCTGTGGGAAGAGTTCTGTCATGTGGTTGCAGAGATGGTGAGCGTGTCTAAAGAAAGCGGGACCACTTGGTGGCCTATGGGCAGAGTTCTGTCATGCGGCTTAAGATGGTGAGCGTGTCACTTATGTTGCAGTTCCCTCCCTCTCTCCCAAATGGTTGGCTTCCGGCAAGAGTTCTGCCATGTGGTCGCAGGGCTGTGTAACTTTCAAACGAGAGTCAGAGGTTGCTTCCCTTTTTCTTTCTTCCTTTCGTCCACCCGCCCGCTCCTCCTTACTAATTTTAAACCAGAGTTCTGTGGTTTGCGCGTATTGGCATAGTTGATATGCGTTAGTAAACCATGTGGCTTTTTGGGGGTAGGGTGATTTCAAGAGTGATGTTCCTAGGGCAGGAAGACCTGAGAGCAACCCTGTGCCTATTTTCACACAGTCTGGTTTATTTTACTAAACCCTCTTGCCTGGACTTTTTCGGCGCGGATTCTTTCGGTTTCACGGTGGGCTTTGATGGCACTCGCAGCCCTCCAGTCGCATTTTGAAGGGTTCAAGACTAAGTTAAAACCTTTAGTCAACCCGTGCGCGGTACGTGGTCAGCAGATTCTACTACCATAACTTTCAACAGAATCTTTTCAATTCAGTTGAGTATTGAATCTATAAAGTATTAAAGTTGTACAATATATAAGCTCTATATTATTTTCTTGAAAACAACGGACGCAGAACAACAGTTCATAGAATTTATGGGCAGCCCTTTGAGAAGCAATGTTGCCTGCCATCGAAGACTTGAGTTCCAGCAGCAGCGCTGGTCCTGAGTTGGATGAAGGGCATACGCTGGTCCCCCAAAGTTCGAGAGAGGAAGAAAAAACGGAAGGCTGATGAGGGCACTGTGCCCTGTGACCTTGAAACGACGTTGAGAGGAGTTTTGGGGAAAAAGTGTGGGTGCAAGAAACATTGCTTTGAACCCTTCAGAGAAGATAGCAAGTTCGTGGAATTGCTGCAATTTCGGCAGAGCTGGAATGAGCTCCACAAAACCGACCAAGACAAGATGGATGCTTGGTTGCGTTGGGAGGCGTTGACAACATGTCGATTGGTTGAGTAGTGTTTTTTCGCAACGGTGTGGCTTTGCTTGTGGAACTAGGTGTTTGATCGTATACGGGAGAAGCACAGTTCGCAAAGTGGCGAATGGGTCTTCCTGTCTGAGCGGGTATGCTTGAAGGGGTGGAAGAGATTGCATGGGCTTGGTCCCGCTGCCAAGGTATTGAATACGATTTCTTGTGGCCGTTGTTTTGTATAATATTTTCTTGTCGAGCCTTTGCTCTACTTTTTTTCTTTTCAGTTCTGTGTGCTATGTTCACTTTGACTAGTTTTCTTGTGGGTCTAGTGCTGAGGCTCCAGGCGTTTCAGCCGGGTGACACAGGCAGTGAACGATGGGGCATCAGCTCCACCGGTGGACTTGAGATACTTAAACCGACCGGGCGTCGAGGCTGAGGTTGCTACATGTCGTTCGGACATTCTTTCATTCCTGTCCGAGATCTACAACTCGATCGCAGAAACATTACCGGACTTCCGTGATGACACCCTTTGATGTAGAGACCAGTCTGGAAATTGTGAAGCCAGATGTGGACACCGCAGATCCATACTCTGAAGCAACAGCAGCAGCAACTCCAAGTCCAGTTGGAAACAAGTGCAAGAAAAAGAACACCAAACGCAGCGTCCAGGTAAACCCTGACAGGGTCGCAGAGCCGGGGGACCATGTGAACAACGATATTTGCCCCCTGGTCAAATGAAAGACTACTGGGAAATGTACAAGAAGAGACAGTGCGTCAGCTCGCGCAAACCTGCAAGTTTCCCGACGTTTTGGAAAGACCCCTGTCTTAATTCTTTGCGGCGCTCGCTCGACCTACTTTGCGTAATAGTATTTTTTGGTTCTTGCGATTCAATGGTTACATAGTGTGTGACAGTGCGGGACATTTACTTTGAGATAGTGTTTTCAGGTTCGTTGCAACACCTAGGTCTGGCTACGCGATTATAGTTTCCTGGTATTCAGACCTGTGAGGCAGCACCCGGAGTGCACGACCTGCGTAAAGCACAAAATGCTAATTCGCACATTGGGGCATCATGCACGGGCCCGGCTTCATCAACAAGAATTGTACCACCAGCACCTGCACCACCAGTACCTGGACAGACTCCAGTACTGGCAGGGTCGAGGAATCTCGAGAATGTCTGGGTCATTGGCGCTATGCGTCATCATCGACGGAATGGACCAGAGCAAATTCTCATGGCCTAGAGGCCAATGTGTGAAAACAAAGGAGCTAGCAAGCTGGTCTCGCCCCCGTTGTCATGTGATTGGAGCAATACTTCACGGTCACGGTATATATTTCGCGGTGACACGGCCTGACATTCCCAAAGACGCTACAACTCACTGCGAACTCATCGCGTACATTCTCACAAGGTTGGTCAAGGACGAGGGCCTATCGTTGGAGGATGTTTCATTGTCCATCCAGTGCGACAACACTCCGCGCGAACTCAAGAATAACGTGGTCTTGACGTTTTTGGGTTCGCTCGTCGCTAAAGGTCCCGCGCAGCAGTTCAAAAACTAATTTTGTCATTGGAATCATGTATTTTGTTTTCTCGATACTACGTGGAAGTAGAAAAACTGTCACCAAGCGCCAGCCGACTGAGGAGTCCTGAGGGAGGCTGCGTTACGCAGCCTCCGCTCAGGACATTCACATGAGGACGTGGATCAAGCTTTTGTGCGACTATCTAAGTACATCACAACTCGTGCAAGGACAGTGCAAACACCGTTAGAGTTTGTGCGTGTGATCAACGCATGGTTGCAACAAGCAGACTTTCCACATGAGCCCCCTGCGCGCCGTCTGGCTTTTCTGATGGAGCAAACCAGAGATTGATCGATTATTTGCACAAAGATTGTGTAACTGTAGGGCCTACATTGTTTGCGCATTATTTTATTTTGTGCCTGGCAGCTTGTGACTGAACTGAGGAAAGGCTTTCTTGCGACTGCCTTCCCCGTGTATTTACGCGGAATTGGAGGACCAGGAGCTCCTCACGTGTTCCACCTGCAGAGACGGTCTGATGTTGGCAACTTGGCTAGAGCGAGCTGACCTTTGTGTTTGTTGTTTGACTTCGGCACTTGGCACTGATCGGGCTTCATCTAAGGCCTGACCTCCGATCGCATCTCTGACCAGTTTTTCCACTTGCCCCCAGCTGAGTACCATGCAAACGATGTGATTTTACGGCGCCTTGGCGGAAGAAGTATGAATCATATATGCGAGGCCAAAGTGGCAACAGGGTACAAAAACCAACGGTTGATTGTTTCTCTTCGCAGATTGGAAGGAACTTCGTTGAGAAAGGTTCACTGGGTCACCAGCAAACAGGTTGACAACGAGTCACCATGTTGTTTAGTGTGATGAGGACTAAAAGGTGGATGAAGGACAAAGAGTACAAGCAATGCATGCTGTATTTCCCCGAGAGCTGGGCCTTGAAGGTCCTGCCATCGGGTGTGCCAGCAGGCCATGTAAGAGCAAACTGTTTGTTGGTCCATGTGAGAATGCGTGTTCCGCTTTTTGTTGCGAAGGCCCCAATGCATAGTTTAGCCCAAACCCTGCAGTCGTCAGCACGAAGAAGGACATTGGCGAGAAACAGCGTCAAGAGATTCTCCAGTACACTGCCATTTTGAGGAACCCTTTGTATGGCATGAGTGTGGCAGCAGACGATCTAGAAGCTTGGGTTAACGACCAGCTGATGCCGGCGCCACTTTTGGATGTATCAGCGTGCCTTTAATTCAACCGAGTGACAGTTTCAGGTGAGAGTCATTCGTAAGGTATCAATACTATGTGATGAAATTTAATTTTGATATTTTCCAAATTTGGCCAATTGTCACGCCCCAGGTGTGTCGCAAGCAGCAGGCGCCCAGGGCCATCCGGATCAGCCCCTCTTGCAGAAGATTTCGAGGCAAAAGAAAATCCATTGAAGTTTCCTAGCTTCAATTGCGGGTGTGAAGCGGTTGTTTGATCTTTCTTTGCTCTTGGTCTTGATTATTTTTGGGCAATTTTTACTTAGGCTCATGAAACCGGCGGGCGTGGCTGGGGCCGTTGCATCATACAGGCAGAAGGCAGAGACTAAGATCATTTTAGATATGGCTGCAAGATGTTGGGGGCAAGGGATACCATGGAATGAGGCCCTCAAGATTGCAGAGACAGCGCAGAAACGAATAGCAGAGAGAGTGGGCCCAAGAAGCAAAGGGTAAAAAACCATGTACGTAGCGTGGACCTAGTCGTGTCATTTAGTCAATGTCAATGCTGCCAGTCACACCTCCCCCTCGCCAAGCCTGCTTACTTGTTTCACTTGCACGTGCACGATCGGGCCACAGAACTGCCGTAGACGCACAGTTGGCTTGACCGTCACCATTTCTTAAAGTTTGATGCGTCGCGCTGCTAAGGCCAGGCGCTCAGATTTGGTGGTTTCTTGCGCGCGCGAGTTTTGTTCTCACCTTTCCGTCCGTTCCAATTCAGGTTCTGGCAAGTTTCGGCGATAGGCCTGGACTTTTTACTTGACATTGAGTTCTGCTTTCAATCACTTCCTCCGGTGCTTTGTGAGCCAACCTTTTTTACATTCAGGATTGATGTCCCCGTGGGCAGGTTGGTTCATCAAACTCCCAGGATTCTAACGCTCGCCCCTCCAGGCAAGAGAGTTTTTACCCGCGCAAACAAACATTGGCGGCGAAGCCAAACAATCAATCTGCGAGCTGTGGTCAATTGTGCCCCTCATTCAATTAATGTCAAGATTTCCCAAGCCTACGCTTTCTCATTCAGCTGTGGCCCAAAGTGCTTATTTGTTTGGGGAACTGGCCTGGAAATTCATGGCGTGCCTGCCGCCTATCACCAGCATGTCCCTTTCCAAGTTGTTACTTCTTTGGGTTACGGCCAGCTTCGTTTTAGACGGGCGATGCAGCAGTGAACCACGCAGTGATGTTGATGCTCGCTGTTGTCAAGTATATAAGACTTCCTTGTCTACTCAGGTCCGATGACGACTTTGAGGAGAAGGTGCAGCTGGAAGAAAAGCCGGCAAGGCGCAAGGTTAAGGCTGGATTGGACACCATCCGTTTTCCTTTGAACCAGACTTGAATCCACAAGCTCTCACCATTCAAGACTAACTTGCTTCGTGAAGACGGGAATGCCAGTTTTCACAAGTTGCCAGGCCGTTCAGAAGTTGGCACTGAAAAAGCACCAGGCAAGATCCAGGGAGGGGAGACAAGTTTGAAGTGGTCAGCTTTTTCCAGGTGCGTTCCAGGATTAAGTTCATCTATTCGATGAGGGCGAGCGCCAAAAAGTTGAAGGCAGGCTTGCCAACGTGTGATTTTCTCCCTTGCATTTGTCCCGCCAGTTGCCTCGCCACGGCCACATCAGCGTGGATGGTTACCTCCAGCGTTCAATGGTTGACCTTCCAAAAGCGCCAAGATTGACCGTCAAGATTGTATCAAACTCAGATCTCACCAGTGCTGATGCGTACTTGAACCGGAATGCCCCCAAGGACAACTCCCCTGTAAGGACACGAGACAGATCTATTCCATTTGCATGGGAGAGACTAGGGTAAGTTTCATGAGCCTAGGTTTCCAAGAACCGACCAGGAAAGAAGGAGAATGGCGCGATGCGGTTCTCTGGCTGTAAAACAATCCGTGCTTGGAGCACCTTGCGTCAGGGCCTAATGTTTCACGCTCCAACCACTGGACTATTGTTCTCCTTTCCCTGAGGCTGTTTCAGCTCGACATACACTGTGACGCAGTCAGATGTGAGTGTTCGAGGGTCAACAGTGCAACCCTGAGCGCAGCGCCCACCTGCTTCGAGCCAATTTCCCACCTTACTTGGCTTAGGCTATGAATCCTGACCCCCACAAGTTACCAATAACCCACTATTTTTGCACACTGCAAAAAAAGTATTTGTGAGGGTCAGATTTCATGGCCCAAGCCAGAGTCGAAAATGCATTTGAGTGGAGTGAATCTGCCGCGGTGGCCCAGGACCTAGCCAATCAAGTGGGCTCTTTCCGAGCCATACCAAAAGCGAATCCGTGAGTTGGGATTGCTACCAGGGAAGTTTCTTTCCCTCGGTGTAGCAGAATACTTCCAAGGCAACAAGATTCCTTGCTTGGTTTTGGTCCACTTCAGAGTGTTTCAGGCCTCCCAACTGGGTGGACTTCAGCGGAATCTTGTGTTAGCCGTGCGTCCCTTGCTGTGTTCAACCAAGTGGGCCTGCCGGACTGCAAGTAGATCTTGGCTGGCGTGTCTATTTACAGTAGTTGGCGCTGTTGCTGCCATGCTTGATGTTGGAATGATTGCAGGAACAAGAGAAGATCGAGTGTATCTCCCTGTTCGCGGGCGTTGGTGGCCTCGATGTCGGGCTATCACCGCCGGACGCTCAGCTGTCTGCCAAAATTCCTTTCTCGCAGCAGCTTGGTGACCTTGAAGACTTGATCTTGCGAAAGATTGGCTCGATGCAAGCCAGCGCCCCGCCAGTGATTGTATCTAGTTTTTGGCAATGGAAGAGAAGTGGCAGACGGTTCGGACTGTCGGTATCAATCAAATTAGGAGCCTTGGCAGCGTTTCTTCTATGAAGTGGATGGTGGACTTCAACTACCGCCCTCCAAGTGGATTGGGATTTTGCGCAGCTAAGGGTGCTGAAAGGGTCCGAAGTTTGGTGTCGGTGGCGTGGCTCTGTGTCGCTGGGACGAAGAACTGAGATGTGGTGGTAGGGAAATGGGTGTTTTGGTGCGCCGCTATAAGAATACATACTGTGTGAACCAGCTTAGTGTTTGCCAGGTGGTACTGGCACGACCGCCAGTGGGTGCGAGTCAATGCAGTGGAGAAGCGCGGCAGGGAAGAACCAGCCGCTGGTTCTGCAGTGGTGCCACCCTTACGCGTTTTGTTTAAAGTGGTTTGCGCGTGTTGACTACCTTGCTGGTTCTGGGTTGGCTCCGATGCATGGGCTGAGGAGCAGGAGCGACGCCCACGGGAATTGCAAACAGAATTCTGAGAGTGTGACCATGCCTTCGCGCACGGATTCCACAGGTTCAACACTTTCAAGACATGCCTGCCTGATGTGAAAATCATTACTGCAGCGTGTGTGTGTTGGTTGTTGTGGCTATGCACAAACTCAGCTCAGAATGTCTCTTCGCAAGCGATGCTGAGAGTCGTGTGTGGCGTGCGTAAATGCAAGGTGGTTTAAGACGGTGGAGTTTGTGACGGCCTCAAGTCACAGCAAACGCCCGAAACTTTTGACTAATTAAGTTAAAGAAAGTTTCCACCAAAGATTTGAGATTCAGGTTGAGGCTGATGACTATGCCCGCTCAGTTCTTTATGCAAGAATGCGAGATAATACTCTTCCTCGGTGCGAAATTGCGTCGGACGTTCGTGGTTACCAACCTTCGATCCATGCTTCAAGGGCAAAGGCTGTCATCGCAGGAATTCCTTGCCAGGCTGGAAATCGGAAAGCGACAAATTTTTGTGTTTTTTCTATGGACAAATGGTGCGCTTGTGCGACTTAAGAGTTCGTTTCTCGCTAAATCAATGTCATCGGAACTCACCTGTGTGCGCAGCGCAGCCAGGATATAAGTGCAGCAGGCGCTCAAGCTGGGATGGATGGCGCTCGCAGTAGTTTGGTGGATGAAGCGTCAATGCATTTGACCGGCTCCCTGAGGCGTCCGCGGCTTATTCTCCTGAACCTTGTTTTGTTGGCCTGTTAGCGGAACAGTCTGTTTTGCCTTTGGACTGGAGCTGAGGGAAGCCCTTTTTTTGAAGAATGTTGCGGCGCTGATCAGTGGCCAAGAGAATTGCAGAAGAATGTGGTGCCGGATTGCCAAGGCTGGGCCGGATCTATGAGATGTGGTTGTTTTTATCATCGTGTGTGATTTAGACGCGGGGTAATTTTGTAGCTGCTGTGGCTGTGTCTGTGTGTTGTTCTAAGTGTTAGCCAAAAAGGGTAAAACTAGCAGAACGTGTCGAATTTGACCCCTGCAACCAACCAAGAGGGGTCAAGAGACCGCAAAGATAAATAGGGCCAACTCTGTGTAGTTGGCCCTAATTATTTTGTGGCCTCTTGACCTCTGTCTTGGAGAATGTGAGATGGGTTCCGCTGAAGGCGTGCCATGAACGAGGCCTTCACATGTTTTGGACCTCCAACCAGCTATGCAACGTTGGTCTTGCAGTTGGGGGCTTGGAGCTCTTAAAGCGTGCCTGACAGTCAGTGTTAACTTTTTGGCTTCAAGGCTGGCCGCTCCCGTGTGTTCATCCTTGCGATTCGCTGCGGCGCTGGTTCAGCATGGTTCTCAGAGGCCACAAAAGTGGAGAGGATGTTGATGGAAACCAGGTTTTTGTTGGCCCTGGAGCCACACCTTTTCGATCAAATTCGTGTGGTTGTGAATCAAAAACCTTGAGTCAGTGGTTGTCTAAACAATGTGGCAGTTCTTCACCTCGCTTGGCGAGGCGCTTTGCTTAGCGATGAGAAACGTAGGTTTGTTCGCCAAAGGTCATGCGCACGCACCCCTCCCCACGCAAAGAGTTTGAGCTGGCAACGGTTGTATCAGGGTAATCCGTTTTGGGCGGGTGAACCTTTCCTCGCAGCTTGCAGGACGCTTTCCCTTCCTGCAGCTTCTGGGCCGAACGCCCTTGGAACCAGGAGAGTGCAGTGGTGCTTGAGAGGTGGCTAACAAATGAGATGCCCCATGACTACAAGTCTCGCTTTCAAACACTAGGAAACGTTGTGGTGCCACAACAAGCCTTTTTGGCTATGACGGTCCTTGCACAGTTGATGCGGGCAGAACTGCGGTAGTGTGATTGTGAAATTTTGTGCGTTGAATTCTTGTTCCATGTTTCCAGTGGTGTAACCTTTCCATTACACAGAGGTTTCCAGCGTCAGCCCGCGTCTGATGCTACAATTAGCAATTTGGTTCGTGCTGCCAGTGCCCGACACAGCCTGCTGAGCAACCAAAGGTTCATGCCAACGTCGCTATTTAC
Source organism: Porites rus (assembly GCA_964035705.1). Lineage (NCBI taxonomy): Eukaryota > Metazoa > Cnidaria > Anthozoa > Scleractinia > Poritidae > Porites > Porites rus. The sequence goes on along the minus strand of CAXIVM010002190.1, from coordinate 14,506 downwards.
AACAAAACTGTTGCGTTGATGTCATGTTGTGCAATGCAGGTGTGTGGATAGGCTGTGACGCAACGTCAAATTCAAAGGGAAATACCTGTCAGTGTGGAAGCTCATGCGTGCGATCCAGATGAGTCTGCGAGATAACAGCTCGTCCTTAGTTTGGCACAGTTCCAACAAAACGGTTTGGGCAGGTTGCCCGAATGGCGCGGATCACTCACCTTGCAAGGCTTGGGACGGGGTGTGGACAATGGCTTGAAACAGGGTTGCCCTTCTGAGTCCTTCTCATCTCATAGGTTGAACCTTCTTTTCAAAAGCCATGGATATAAGTTGTCTAAACTCTAAAAACTTAAACGTTTTGGAAAAACCCTAAACCCTAAACGTCAAACCCTAAACCCTAAACGTTTAAAAATTTAGGTGCGGCATGGACATTTAGGGGCAAGTTATTGAAAACAACACTGGTTGGGCCCCCAGTAGAACAGGTCAACGAGTGATGGATCCGACCTCGGATCCATCACTCAACCACAGGGACGGATTGGGGGGGGAGGGAGGGTTGGGAATCAGTTTGGCGAGATTCCAAGTGGGCCCAGCATCGGAGATGGATCCGACCTCGGATCCATCACCCAATGCCCTCTTACGTGGTTGTGCCCCGAGTGTTGGATTTTGTTGTTCTATATTTGGGTGCATTCCCACGGTCTTTGCGATGCTCTCTTTACAACTCAGCACTTGACAATCACGTCTTTGGATTCCTCAAAGCACACCTTTCTCGCACATTTTTGTCAATGACTTGCTCTCTACACGCGCTGAGATGTTAAGGTTTTCATTTTGACATCCAACCAAAAGCACTTCAATGTTAGTTTGTAAACAAAAACCACGAACATGTTTTTACAGTTTTAACCAGTAGGTGGCCATAGCCATGGCTGTGCCTCCAACATCGGTCTTGCTGGTGGACTACGAGTGGTGTATACGTATCCTGCGGAACAACAAAACATGGAGATTCGGGGGGCTCGGTGCCACAAGATTGGCCAACGAATTGGAATCGCACGCACAGCAAAAACATCCCCGACAGGGCAGTCGCTGGTGCTTGGAGAGGTTACTTTCAACGACTGCTTCATGGTTGCGGAGAAACAACTTGCTTTGTTGCTCCTCCCCAAAGCTGTCCAGAAAACTATCTTTTCTTGCCAGAGCATCTTCACAAACATCAGATTTCCAGCGTTGCAGACTTCCCGGTATTGGCAACTTACGACGAAGTGTTTGCGTGGGAGTTCAAGGATGCGGTTGGAATATGAGAAGCCAGTAGTTTTGCCATCTAAGCCGGGGCGGATTGTTTGGGCACGGCTGGGACCTTAAGCAAAGGCCAGCGCAGCTAATTGCGCCCAGGCTCTCAAAAAATGAGGACAGAATAGACTTGAACGAGTGCGCGATTCATTTTTCTACGGGGAGGTAGTGTCGCATTCTGTTTGTAAGCCTGCCTCGCGCCAGGTGATGGTGTGAGAGGGCGGCAATGGCCCTACCCCTTGTAGAGGGAATCCCGGAGCGTGTGCGTTGTCATTGAAAATCAGTATGTGGCAGTTCTTTGCCTGTTGATCATTGATGCTCAGCTATGCATCTAGTCCTTTCACTATGTGTGATATATACATTGATGTAGGTTATTATAGAGGGTTTATATGCGTTGTGGGTATTCTACCGGCCTGCGTTCCTGATACTTTTGAAAACTAAGATACTCTTGTTGTCGCTTGCTGCTGTATATTTTGCAGGCGGATCTAGTCTAGAGTCTAGAGGACAGGAGCACTCCTTGCCCATGCCGCCCAGCAAAAGGAGGTCTTTCGGAAACCAGCCAGGGCAGGGTCAGGCGCAGCTGAAGTTTCTGAAGTTGAACAGCAGTGCCAGTCTCGGGGATGTCACAGCCGCGGAGAGTGTTGTGAAGAAAGTCACAACTGGTTGCTCGCATCTATTTAACCACAGAAAACTGAAAGGTCACCGCTGGAGGCTTTTTCACACCCTCGGAATATGTTCTCGTCATACTTCCCAACGAGGTTGCGCGACAATGTGGTGAAGATTGGTGGACCGGATCTCTACTTCAACGCGAAGTATGCCACCGAGGAACTTCGATGTGTTTTCTTTGAATTTAGTGGCGCTTAGAATTCTCGATTGATCGTTGGAGGCTTCCAAGCTGGAATTCGCTCAGTGGCTTGATCAAGCTTTCCCTTGCGACGACAGGCTGACCACGGGTGACAGCTTTGCTGTGCATTTCGAAATCAGGCTGACAGCTTTGCTGTGCTTGTCTTTGCTTTGCTTTGCTGGCAGGCTGACGTATGCTGGTGTTGGAGATCTTCGAGGACCACAAGTCATCAGACCCTGGAACCTGTCATGGAGGTCTGACATGGGCCTCAGCGGGTTCATTGAACCTGAGCAGCTTTTGTTGCTGTCAGAGCTTTACCTTTGTGACGGGCTACTTGTCGTATTTGTTTTGCTGATACGATGAAGTACAGTTATGAAGACAATCTCAGAGGTGGGTATTCACATGTTTTTAGGTTCGATTGGCGCGTGTATTTCTATATTGCCGTGACCGACGCCCCGTCCCAAGAAGTTGGCCGCCAAATCGACGCGCCCAGGTTCAAGACAAACTCTGACATGGCTGGAGTGGAGCGACTAGCCATTGTATCCAAGTTGGACTCCTCCTTCCTGGAGAGTACTTACACCGATCTCCCATGCTTGCCAGATGCTGGCCCGGGTTTTCAAACATTTACAAGTTTGTTTGTTCAAACTCTGTTTTGTTCAGTCAAATTTCACATTTTCTTAGCCTTGGGCCACGACAAAAAAGAGCACCAAGTCCTCCCGCTACTATGACTTTTGTCACGCCTAATTTGAGCAGAAATCACCAAGTGTCAAGTCTGCAACGCGCAGGAGATCTTCTGCCACCTTTCTCTGTAGCCTATGTGAAGGCTACCGAAGGTCTGTGACAGCTCTCATAGTGGCAGAAGCCGTTCGCTGCCTCAACATTTTGGACGAAGTCTCGGAGAACTACAAGGCAACATTGTTGAGGGGATGTGCTTGACGAACGCAGTGCGTTGGGTGGCAGAGCCGTTCCAACCTAGACTCATGTCCAGAGCCTCTTAACTCAATGTTGGAAAGCTGTCATGGCTTGCAGGAATCCATGCGAGCAGTCTACACCACCGTTGGAGACTACAACCATGTTCAAGACCAAGTCCTCACCGCACGAGGCTGGAATTGAGTGGGCGCAGTACCTACAGTAATAGGTGTTGCTCTGTTTGAACCGGTGTTTTGCTCTGAACGCCTGAGAGGCATCAGCATGTCAAGCACTGCTACCCGCAAAAGCCCTCACTGCTTCAATTTCATCCGACAAATGCAAGTCCTGACACGGGCTGGTGTGGAGAAGGAAGCGTCTGAGGTGGCTAGCCCTAGTTTTTAAAGATATTTTTAACTTCGAAAAACAAGTTTAAAAATCTTTCTGCTCACTTCTCTCCTCAGTGAGGGCTTTGTTTGGTTTTTTCGGGCTTCAAACTGCTGTGTCTGTTTATGTTGAAGCGCAACTTGCATTTCAAGATTTGGCGCGCGGCTAGGCGTGGCAGACCGCGGGCCAACTTGCGAAAGCGTTTGGCATTGGAAAGAACGAGTCGCAGGCTATCTTTCAGTTGGTCAACCATGTACCAGGCCCAGTGGTCGAGGCATTGAAAAATGCCGTCCGCCCACGAGGGATGAGGCCCTTCCTCTTACACGAAACCATAGCGAGGCAGGTATTCTCTATTGCCTTCACTTCTGGAACCGGCCCCCTGTCATTGTGGGAAGGGCCCCTGACAAATCCAGACGCCAGTGATTGCGAGGTGGCTCCTGGGCTGATTGAGACCGTGACGTTTTCCGACTTGTTGAATCGGACAACACCAACATAATATTGATATTTTGTTCAGCAAGGAAAGAAAAGCTTTGGTTTTGGATTTTCAGTTTGTTTGCTGCAAGCATTGCTGCTGATTCAACGCATGATCCTGGATTGGGACAAGCTGCCGCCATCCCTCCGCAAACCATGGAACGTGAAGGACACCACCACCTTGCACAGTGCCTGCGCCGGGTACCTGCATTTCATGTCTGTGTTGCAGCGGAAGATTCCGAAAGCGGACTACGACTCTTCTGCGGCAGGATTGAGAGAACAATTCCTCTCTGGATTTCTCGATGTGGAGATTTTGCAGACGCTCGAGTCTTCTGCGCCGCCGCTTAATCTTGAGGATGTTGGATTTCTCAGGCTTGGGGCACAAAATTGGTATTGTTTGGGGCTTGAATGACAAGTAGTAACAATTAAATGTAGACATTTAAGGTCATTGCTGGCAGGAGTGTTTTGGGCGACATCCAGCAGCGGGAAGCCCAAGAACTTGAAGCTCGAGACAGGGAGCTAGCAGACAAGGTTGCGGCTGCTACCTTTGCGCAGATCGAGTTGAAGTACAAACAAGACATGCAGGTCCTTGAGAAGGACTTTCTTCCCTCGAAGGATCGTGAGGCGCGGGAGGCTGCGCTGGACATGCGCTACTTGCAGAAACAGACAGCAGATACTTGGCCATCAAATCACAGTTTGGCGGGCTTGGTCATGAGTCGTGATCCCAAACAGAGTCTTTGGAGGACGCCGTGTGTTGATAAAAGAAGTTTTTGGAGAGGGGGAGTATTGCCTGTAGCGCCAAAGCACTTTTCATGAGCCTGGCTCTGCGGGGTTCTGGGATGTTCTGGGTCCGGCGCAAGAATCAACAATAGCGTTCAAGATCAGGAGCCAGGAGCTATCCTTTTTTGTTTGAAAAGGTTGTCTTGTTGTTCACGGGTTGGTGTCTCATGCCAGGAAGGGCCAAAATTTTACTCGGCAGTGGATGACGAAGAATGCTCACCTGGTTGAGACGGAAGACACTATGTCATCGGCCGTGCGAGACTTGATGAAATTTGTGGGGGAGAAGCCAGATGGTGGCGAGACGAGCCTCGCCACAAAAGGTCGCCAATTGTCCTTTCAGTATCATCAGTGAAGAATGAGTCCATGGAAAATTACCAGTGAATGCTTCCCGTTCACAAAATTGTTTTGTTGAGTTTTTCACAATTTGGGTTTCGGAAAAATTGTGGACCTGGTGTTGTTTTTTGTTGGCGTGCCAGGTACATGTTGGCTTTGATGGACGCGACCATTTTCCCGTCGAACGCCAAAGTGTTGAGCAGCACCACGCAAGCCATGTCCACCGTCCTGGCGATGAGTGGCAGCAAGAACGTTGGGCATGTGCAACTCCCCATTGCGCAGAGCAACACCAACACTACCGCTCTTGTGACCCATCGGAGGAAGATTGAAGATGGCTTCATCAGTGCGCGGCTTGACACGTCCAATTCCGTGGTCTTGCAATTCACACGCCCATCGGATTCTACTGCGCAAGACCGTCGAGGTGGCATTCAGAATGGCTAGGTTTTGGCGCAGGAGCCTAGAGCGTGCCAGTGGGAATTTCCTCAAGTGATCGGCCCACTTGCCCTGGTGAGGGTGTGTGATATGGTTGGCTACGACCCCGACTCGCGACCAAGCCCAAGTGCAAGAGCGGAACAGACACTTGCCGTATGGTGGCGTAGCATGTTTTGTGACATGGGGCGTGAGTGTTTGGCTTTTTTGGTCGTCCTTTCAGGGCCTGTATAGTATTGTTTGGCTTAGGAAAGGTCTGGCTGCGCACATCAGCATTCTTGATGCATATATTTCTGGCCTCACCCTCGAGCAGAAGGACGAGATCATAGTTGTGGACTTGATGCCCAACAGGTGCGACGTGTGAAAGACAAAGAAAATTTGACGGTGGTAGTTCGGGTTTTTTCTAAAGCAAGTCGAACATACTTCTGGTGCAGGTGGCTGGAGTTTGGTCGCGCCGTGGTGAAGCAGAAGCTGGAAGACAAGTGGAAGAACTTGAGATACATCGCATTCATTCGTGATCAGCACAAGGACGTGGTCCAAATGGTGGAGGAATCTGTCTATACATGGTGGGATGGCTCAAATGTGGCACCATCGAAAACACGACCTCATGAGGCAACTGCTGACCCGAATCTTTGCCCTCCTTCTTTGGGAAGGGGGTCGCCCGAGGTTGCCAAGCTCTGTGTTGGACAAATTCGCACGTGGGACAGAGCAGTTCAATGCTGTCATGGACTTTGACAAGGATCTCAAGAAGAAGTGGCCAGAACCTAACGCTGCCCACCAGCCGCCGCCTCCAACTTCCAAAGGTCCGACCACCGTCACTACTCGCGCCACTGGTTCGCCAGACTTTACTGGAACCGATGTCCTTGACCTCACTCGCGAAGTTGACCTGATGAAAATTCCATCTGAGAGCTTTGCAGAAGAGCGGCGTCTCAGCTTTGCTTACTGTAGTGCTGTTCAATGATAGTTGTTGGATTGTTTGGGGGGGGGACATGTTTGGCCTGTCTGGTTGAATGAGGCTTGCGCTGTGTCCAGGCAGGCCACAAAAGCCATCCATTCTGGTGTCCAAATCTTTTGGCCTGTTCTTGGGGAACTTCACGCCGGATGAGATGGTTCTCCAAGCTGGTGAGATTTTGGATTCAACGTCGGCGCTTTTCAAGTGCAGATTGTCCGTGGCGCCGCAGCGCAACCGCGCAAGATTTTGTTGTATTTCCCAACGGAGGTAAAACAAGTTTGGGGACACATAGCGCCCGCCTTTAGTTTATGCCTGTGGTTGATTGCAGGAACTGGGCATCAGGAGGCAACCGTTTTACCTTGGCGCCTGACGAGTGACATGACTCTTGTTGCGTACGAGAAGGTTGCCATGCCTTTGTCCAGTTTCCTTTGCAAGATGGCAAGGGAAAGGGGCATTGCGGAGTTTTCCATTTGGGATCATGACATCGAGCCGAAGATGCAGACCGTTTCTTTTCTCAGCGTACAGTCAACAGTAACAGTAACTTCTTTCGCAATTGGGATTTTGTGATTCTTTGTTTCTCTTGAACTCAGGTTACTGAGAACGGATCGGAAGTGAAAGTCCCAGTGCCTTATCGGTACAACGTTCGCCCTACAGACTCGGGGAAATGCAATTGTTTCAAGCCCAACAGTTTGACCAACGTGGATGCAGAGAATCACAAGCCTGCCTCCCTTGGTGCGATCTATGCAGGGAACTTCCAGCATGTGATTCGACAGGATGCCTGCAAACATGCAGGGCTGGTGTGGGAGGTGCCTCCGAGTTCTCAACCTGTCCCCTTAGCTGTTTGACAGTGTGTCAGTTAGAGTCGGATTGGGGTGGGGCACGTTGGATTGTTTCCGGCTGTTGCAGCGTGCAGCATGTATCCCCGTGTTCTACACCGTCCGGCGCTGCCAGGTTCAGATTCAAACTGGTGGCTCCATTCCAAAAGTCGTGCCTTTGAAACCGAAGTTCTACTTGACCGCCGCAATCCGAGTGCCGCCGTCCACGTTTGTGAAGCTGTGATGCCTGCTCCCAGCTAGCAGCTAGCCGCGGTGTGGCTACGCCAGTTTTGTTGGGCTAGAGGGCTCAATCCAGCGGTTGTGATTGCCAGTCAGTCTGACATCATTGTTGGTGGTGTGACAGCCTTCTTTTGAACAAGCCCTCACCTTAGCCCATCGAGGCAACGCTGTGTAGATTTTGTAGATTGATGCGGTGAGCCCTTTGGTTGCATGGTATGCAAAGCAATATACATTTCACTAAACACACAAAGATTCCTGGTTAATATACATTTGCTTGTTTGTGGTTTTTGCTCAAACCCTTGAAAAAGACAAAAGAAACATCGCGTCTGAGGGTTCACTGCAAGATGTGACCAATGGAAGTGAGGGCTGGCAAACCTCAAGCAGTCCTGCTGGCAGTTCAATACGTAGAGTTGGTGCGGAAAACAAAATGACAGTGTTAAGGTCAAGTGCCACGTGGCAACCTTGATTCGGTCAGTTAAGAATGAATGCGCCGGCGTGTTTTTCCTAAAGCCTGCTGAGAGCTTCGATATTTCTTTGAACCTTCGGCCTGGTGTGTTTCCCGATCATGGACGGTGCTGATGATTCGCAGCAGCTGCCGAATGTGGCCACTTTGAGTGGTTCAGAGGAGGACAGGCGACGTTGCGTATTGCGATTTAATCTCTATGCAAGACTAAGTCATAGCTTGTGTTGAGAATGTCTTTGATTAGCGACCAGCAGTCGCATCTGATGTGACTGCTGTTCGCTGCTGTGGCAATATGACAGTCTCTAGGAGGCCAAGGCAGCGCCAGCAGTGCCGAAGACGGTGCCCACCCCCAAACAGAAGACTCTCCCTAAGAAAAACAAGCAAAGGCCGCTGACCAGGAAGTCCCAGCACCGCAGGTCAAGGCCAAGGCAAAAGCGGAAGGTAGCAAACCAGCAAGCGCTGAGGTTGAGCCGAATGCAAAGCGCAAGCCTGCCCTGAGGACTACTCCCAAGAGCAAGAGCGCCCCAAAGAGCGCCCCAACGATCCCACCCAAGCCTAAGAGCGCCCCGAAACCCAAGCCGGAACCCAAACCAAAGACTGCTGTCCGCAAACGCCCTGCAGCCGCTTTGGCAGGCAGGTTTGAAAAGTCAGGTGACAAACGTATGTGCGATAGGTTTGATTCACTTGTTGGCCCTGTTGCGTGTCAGGTGATGAGAGCGCTGGTGGGCAGAAAGTCCACATGGGTTACTACAAAGCTCAAAACGTGTTTTTTTTTGAAAGTTGGTGAGCGTCAAGTGGTCAGTCTTGGGGGCAAATACCTTCCGACAGACCGCTGCAAGGATGCCTGCGCGCAGGGCTTATCTGTTGGCTCACACTTCAAGTTTTGATTGGTGCAACGTTCATTGCATTCCATTACCATTGAATCAGTTGAAAAGTTCCATTTTTTGTTTTTCATCAGCCAGGGTGATCTCTGCCCAGGAACTTGTGAAAGCGCAGCTTGAAGCGGGGCAAACTATCGACTACTGCAAGGATATGGCTGCGATTCACTCAGCCTTGTTTCTTTTTGTTGAACAAGGTGTCCAAATTAAAGTTGCCGAAAGCCTGAAGCTTGTCAAGGCGGCTTTGAAAAGCCAGATCCCTGTTTCAGAGACCAGCCAGATCCGGGTGGAAGGCAGGGCAGCCTTCACTGTTCACAGTTGCGTCGCTAAAGGATTGCGCAATCTTTTAAAAATCTCACCTAGGATGTGGCCGGGCTGCTTCAGCTACTAATCCGGCGGCTCCGGATGCAGGGGCAGCGGCAGATGATGGCGCGGGCGATGATGATGATATGGAGCCCGAAGGGGAGGAAGAGGAACAACGTGAAGAAGATGCACCGGAGAATGTGGACTGAAATGGTCCGGTGTGAAGACGACGGCTTGATGCGGGGTGTGTGTGAGAAAAAGGGCAGTGTATTGTTGCTGGACAGCCGCCTGTGACTTGCGAATCGGATTTTCACGTGTCTCCACGTCACAAATAGGAACTGTTGCTACCAACGGTTAAGACTTACCAAGGGATCTTTGTAGAAAACAGCAAACAACTTTTCACATTTACATTTAACAAATTTTGTTGGCGCCGCGCACACAAAATGGTTGCAGTGTAAAATATTGAGTTTTCAGATTATATAAATAATTAGCTTTAGGATGGCTCAAGTGGCTCAAGGTGATCCTGGAGTGTGTTGACATATGCCGTCGCGCATTGTTGACCGTGCCTCCTGACTACCAGAACGCGATCAAGTCAGTGTAAAATGGTTAGCGGAGATGGCGCGCCGGTGCCAGAACAAAAAATAATTGCCTGAGCCATTGTTGCGCGCCACGGCTTGCGTGCCTGTAGCCCTCCCATCTTTGTCCGCCCACACTTCACACACCGCCCGGCCCTGATATCACTAAAACCAGCTGCGGGCGCTCAGGAAAACAGGCGTGATGTTGACTGGAAGTGGCCCGGCGTTCTTTAGACAATAGTAAGCGCGACACGCTCACCAACTGCAATGGCGCGACAGAACTCTGCCCACCAAGTGGCCTGGCTATCTTAGACTTCAGTAAGTAAGCGTGACGCGCTCACCATCTCTAGCCACATGACAGAACTCTGCCCATAGGCCACCAAGTGGTCCCGCTTTCTTTAGACACGCTCACCATCTCTGCAACCGCATGACAGAACTCTTCCCACAGGGGAGAAAAAGGGAAAAAGCACAGGGCAACACCGCATGAAGGTCTGAGACCCCCATTCATTTTGAGACCCCCATTCCAAGGCAAACTCTTTAAATGCTTAGGCTTTGGAAGGATTGCAGTTCTTGATGCAAATGGCGGAAACTTGATTCCGCAAGGGTCCGGTCCAAAGTTGGAAAGGCTGTCCAGGCGATCCTGGGGAAAGCGAACGCTGCAGAGCAGCGGAGTTGGATCCCTGTATATCAGGAACAGGGAGTGTACAACTTCTACTTGAGGAAGCCAGGGTATAAACCGACAAAGGAATGCTGTGGCATCGCAGAGTTGAACGCCGCAGGAGAAAGAGGAGATGCCTCTATGGATTCAGGCCGACCTGGTCCAGAGGGGCGAGAAGAGGATGATGAGTTGGAATTAGTTGATGAGGTTGAGAAACGCATCCAGATAAGAGCACCGGAGGACCCAACTCCGGCTGAGATCGAAGAGCACGAGGCGACAGGCCATGTGCAGTATCGAAGTTGGTGCCGGCATTGCATTGCTGGACGGGCTTTGGGACAGCCACATCGGACGAGGTCCGAGGAAGAGAAGGCCAAGAGCCTTGTGCCCACAGTGGCAATGGACTATACGTTCATGTCACGGGGCGGTGTGGAGGACGAGCGAGTGAAGCCGATCCTCGTAGTGAAGGATGAGAGGACACAGTCCTTAGCGGCGACCTTCGTGGACTCGAAGGGAGCGACGCCGTATGCAGTGAAGTTCGCGGCGAACTTCTTGAAGAACTTGGACACCGCAAGGTGGTTCTCAAGTCGGATGGTGAGCCATCCGTGGTAGCCTTGAAAGAGGCAGCAGCGAAAGAAACCGGCATAGACTGGGTTTCGGAAGAGTCGCCAGTAGGAGACCATCAAGCGAATGGCCTGGCAGAGAACGCCTGCAAGGAGGTCAAACGTCAAGTACGAGTCCTCCGCAGCGCGTTGGAAGAGAAGCTCGGCAAAGAGCTTAAAGATGATGATCCTGCATTGGCATGGCTGCCAAGGCAGGCGGGAGACCTGTTGAGCAGGTACAAGAAAGGTCAAGATGGCAGAACGCCTGAGGCCAGAAGATGTGGAAAGCAATGGCGAAAACCTGCCATAGCTTTTGGTGAACGCCTATACTTTAGAGAAGTAGGCGAGGGAGTTCGCATCCTGAAAGAAGGACGCTATGTAGGGCACCACGGCCGAACAGGATCCATTTTGGCGATGACGGCCGATGGCGTGCGCAGAGGCACAGGAATCCGGCGGCTGAGTTCAGCCGACCGCTGGGGGCCCAAGTGATTGGGACCTTTTGCGGGGCTTGCCGTGGGAACATTCCGCGGCAAGGCCTGCCGGTGAGCAGCTGATGCTCGAAGAGCGCCTTGTGGTACCACCCCAAGGAGGAACGAGTGGCGCCACCACAGCAGAGGCGAGTGTACATGAGGAGAGAGGATGTGCACAAGCATGGAGCCACAGAAGGCTGCCCAGGATGCAGGTGCATCTTGGAAGACAAGAGGACGACCTTGCCGCGCACAGAGGCGTGCAGAGCAAGGATCACCGAAGCAATGGAAAAGGATGAAGCTGGGCAAGCGAGACTTGAAGCCCATGCGAAGAAGAGGAAAGAACGGCAACAGCTTGACACTGTGAAGCCGAAAGTCGTGGCCGACAAGGACACCGACATCACGGCCGAAGACGCGGCCGGAGAGCCAGAGAAGAAAGAAGAAGCAAAGAGCGCAGGGTCGGGAAGCCCGCCGCCAACAGCGGCAGAGGGTGAGAAGACCTATCCCGTGACCCGAAAGAGAGATATGAGATGAAGAGGCAAGCAGCAGAGATAGAGAAGAAGCCAGTGGCAAAAGCCAAGGTAGCAACAGAGCCCAAGAAGAGAACAGGAGAGCTTAGGATAGATCCACCTGGGGCAAAGGTCAAGCCGAATCCAGCCCAAGGAACAAAGAGGACGGCAGAGACCGCCGTAGAAGACCTTGATCCCAGAGTGGAAGAGAGTCCAAGGAAAACTGAGACGTTTTCGTATGTTCCAGAAACACCACCAGCAGGGTGGAAGCCAGATGCAGCCAGCTTGGTAAAAGAGAAGGAGATCGCAAAGCAGCATCTGAAGAAGATCATCCAAGGAACCTATGAGGCAAATGGCATCGAGATCTCTGAGCAAGAGATCGGAGACATCGCTCATTTGAGCATGCAGATGTCAGCAGTAGATATTATGGAGATCTACTCGCCCAAGAGGTTCACTGCGCTTGCAGAGCGCTACAAGTTGCGACCGGGTTTTGCGGTCGGACTTGAATGAAATGAAAAGCGATGGAACATACTGGGACTTGAACAAGTCCGAAGATGTTCAAGAAGCGCACGACATCCTTGAGAAGGACGAACCGGCGCTTTTGACTGGTTCGCCTCCGTGCCATATGTTCTCACAGCTCCAGAACCTCAACTGGAGAAGCATGGCACCGGATGTCCCGGAGGAGGAAAATGGACGAAGCCGTCCACCATCTCCATACGAGCGTAGAGCTGTACGTCAAACACCATCGCTCAGGAAGAAAATTCCTCCATGAGGCACCTTGGTCCGCAACTAGTTGGAAGGATGAGAAAGTTGCGGCCTTAGCAAAAGAAGATGGAGTGTTCGTAGTAAAGGGTCCAATGTGCAGGTGGCAAATGATGGCCACTGACCGAAGAGGACTCCAAGGCACCGGCTATGTGAGAAAGGAGACCGGTTGGATGACCAACGATGAAGGGTTGGCCAGAGTCTTGCAAGGAAGTCTGCTCGAATGAATCGGGCAAAGGACCATGGCACCGACACATCCATCTGGATCGGAGGCATTGCAAGGCAGGCAGCGGTATACCCACCGCAGCTCGTGAAAGCAGTGCTGAGGAGTCTGCGTGACACGCTAGCCGAGAAAGGTGAGTTGAACACCTTTGATTTGTTTGCAGCAGGCCCAGTTCCAGAGATGCCTCTGATGGACCCTGAGTTCGAAGAAGTCTACATGGATGATGTGAACGGCGGCATTTTGCCAGCCGAGAAAGTGAAGGAGGCAAGACGCCTTGAGATGGATTATTTGAAAGAAAAGCATGGTGTTTATGTGCCCCGGCCGAGAGCCGAATGCTTTGAGGAAACGGGAAGCCCCCGAATTCCAGTCAGATGGTTGGACACCAACAAGGGAGATCCAACAAACCCGAACTATAGGAGCCGATTAGTTGTGCGTGAGATAAAGGCAAGAAAGACCAAAGAGGAACAATTGCCAGCCAACTTGCTTTTCAGCAGCACGCCCCCATTAGAGGCGATGAGACTGCTGTGCTCGTTGTGGGCAACAAAGAGAAAGTCCTGCCACAACCAGCCGCTGAAGCTGGGCTTGTGGGACCATCTCACGAGCACACTTTTATGGAACTCCAAAGAGAAAGATCTACATAGAGCTGCCGCCTGAGGACGAAGCCAGTAAAGATGGACAAACCTGTGGACTTCTCGTGAAGTCGATGTATGGAACACAGGACGCTCCAAATATCTGGCAGACGCACTACACAGAGACTCTGCAAGAAGGCTGGCTTCCGCAGAGGCTGTCAAATGCGTCAGTCTTCTACCAAGAAGCTTGGGATGTCAGAGTAATGGTGCATGGAGATGACTTCCTAGCACTTGGAGACGCCCCAACACTTGGAGAAGCTCAGCCAAGTCCCTCAAAGATGCCTATGAGCTGAAATGTCTCGGAATTCTTGGAGACGAGGATGGAGACCGAACAGAAGCTCATTTTCTGAATCGGTTAATCCGAGTTGATAAGAAGAACGGCAAAGGATCAATTGTGATCGAAGCCGATCGGAGACATGTTGATCTTTTGATTCAGGCATTTGGCCTGGAGAAAGCAAATGGTGTAGAATCACCAGATGTCAAGAAGTCGGCAGATCAGCAGATGCTGGAAAGCCGCAGTCCGCTGCTTGATAAGAGCGAGGCATCAAAGTATCGTTCAGCAACGATGCGTGCTGCGTACTTGTCCCAAGATCGACTCGATATTGGACACGCAGTCAAGAACCTTGCTCGAGTATGGTATCACCAACAGAAGCCAAACTTGCTGACTTGAAGCGTCTCATCAGGTACTTAAAGAAATACCCTGATGTTGGGCAATGTTTTGGCTCGCAGCAGACACCCTCAAGACTGAGGGTGCAGGTCGATGCCAGACCATGGTGGTGACGCTGTGACGCGCAAAAGCACGACTGGCATGGTTGCTATGTACGGCATGCGCGTGTTGAAACACAGTAGTAACACCCAATCCACTGTAGCCCTTTCTACAGGTGAAAGTGAGTACTACGCACTTGTGAAGGGAGGATCTGTGGGCTTAGGCCTCCAAAGCCTATGCGCAGACCTTTGGTTTGGATTTGGGAGTCACCATCGAGGGCGATTCCAATGCAGCCAAAGGAACTGTGAATA
>CAXIVM010002189.1:0-17669 GCA_964035705.1 Porites rus | reverse complement strand
GTGGTTCCACTGTGAGGAATGCTAAGTGGTTGTCTGTCGCTTCCAACTAACTTCCTATAACCCGTCTGAGCTGAGCCTCTTCCTCCTCGCTGTCAGTACTTCCATCCTCGTCGGATGAAACCGGGTGTGTTGTGAGGCTCGGAGGCTCCGAGCGCCCAGTCCGGGAGAGGCTGTTCCAACTGTGTGGTGTTCAACTTGTTTTTCACTGACTTTGCAAGATATATGCAAAATCAAGGACCTTCAGATTGTGAATTGCGGGTTCTGAGTAGCTAGTCAATTGTGCTGCAGGCAAGCAGGAAGGCCAACACTGCCGGAGTGACTTCGCTCACCAAATTGAACTGTTCTTTTTCTCGCTGCCTCCGGACCCCCCACAGGTGACCATTCTTGTGACACCACTTATTCCAGTCCATCGAATGGAAAGTGCAACATAAAACCGTTTCGAAGCTGTTCAAGAATTGAAGTGTGCACAAGTCATCTCATGCCAGGTAGGACAATTGGTTTCTCTGGCCTCACGATCATGAATGGTCAAGGGCGTCTGTTGAGGTAGCGCCAGGGGCGTGCCAGGCGGGGTCATGGCCTGCAATGGCGCTAGGCGGAGATGGCACAAACGAACGCTCCAAGCTGTGTGGGGTGGCAATGTATTTAGTCGTTAAGTCTATCATGTTCCACCGTTGGTCTTACTGAACGAGTTTGAACGATTGGCCGGCCGTCTAATGCACCTGTTGCACCCGAAGAGCACATTGCTGCAATGGCCAACAGCTTGAGACATTCGTCAGGTGCGGTGTGGTTTCGCCAAGCTCGCTGGAGATATCCAAACCCCTGCCAACTTGTTGGGTCTTTATCGTACAGAAGGTCGGTTGAAATAAGAATTGGACATCATTGGAAATAGACAACCTACCAAACAACACGCCGGTCGGTAACTGCCACATGAACCGACGCATCCCGCCCGGCCCTCCAAAAAAACCACCGCTCCTTCGTCGCTCACCGCACCGCTCCGGTCCGATCCCGGCCTCCGGCGGGTCAAAGCCTCTTTCCAAATGCACAGCGGACACAAAGAGTTTGGTAGCACTGGTGCCGGTCCAACCAATTTTGCCATTGCCTCGAGCACGGGCGCGGTCGGTCGAGCGTCGTCTCAACCGGGTGTGGTGGCGACCGGAGGAACATCGGCCGAGGGTCGATCCGACAGGCTTCGCCGGGTGTCACAAGGTCCGGCGACCAAATGTGTCATTGGATGCCAAATATGCCCATGTCCTTCTCCAAACACTCCAAGCCTTCCAATCAGCAAAGATTTCGGCGTCTGTCCTGCTGTTACCACCCGGTCGGGAGAACATTCCACCCTGAGCTCCCAGGCGTTGGAATGAAAGGCATGGGCGGCACCTGAGAGGTTACGAAGCCTTCGAAGGGTTATGACTCAAACACCGGCCCGGAGGCGATTGAATCACATGATGTTTGAGCTTCTGCATTATGCATCTTAGAAAATCCATTCTGAATCATTATTGTTATCCTCATTCTTCAGATTTACTCCTGCAACACATCGATTGGACCGGCATGCAGGTAGAGTCGCGTTGGTCGCTATAGGAAGTCGTGTGGGGAATGGTCTCGCAACTTGGAGAGGGAAAACAACATAAAAAGAACATCTCTCCGCAACAGGCTAGGGCGCGTTGTAGTGCCGCCTCGAAGCTGTTCATCAGCTGACGCAAATTGCCAGTCATGTAGACCTTAACGTCTTGCTCAAGAGCACAAACAGGGAAATTGGTCTCATGCTTTCAATAAATGAGCTGCCTGGAACCACCAGCCAGGTAGTACGGCTGGAAACATCCAGAATAGAAAGTGGAGAAACTTGGTCCAGTTTCTCCCAAACACGGGACTTCTACGCTTTTGCAGCATTTGTCAGGCGACCAAATGGTCAAGTCAATAGATTTCAGCATCCAGGAGCCTTAAAACGAGGGCCGTGTTGCCAAATGCCAACCCGCTCCTGGATCGCGGTGTTTGAGTGAACTGCCCCGCAGGGCAGGCTGCCATGCCGGGTGAAGTGCCAGAAGTGATAAAAGGTTTGCTCGCTTTTGGAAGATGTTGGAAGGCTCTCACACTAACGTGACGATGTTCACCATTTTCATCCCTGAACATATGTCCTACACACACCTTGCATACTAAACCGAGCCTATTTCCTACTTCATGTAAATGATCTTTGCTTCTTTCTTCTGGGACTTGGAAGAAGCACAACTTGAAGAAAAGATCTGGGGTTCAGGATTGATTCTTGTCAAATGTTCGAAACAATAAATACTTCAAGCTCATATAGGGCTGGACCCCAATCTAATTGACATGTATATATATATTTTTTTTACCCACCGATTAATTTGATCCTGTCTATCTTTGTCTCAGGCATTCTCAGGCCTTTCATGTTTCATTTTCCGGGATGTCCCTTTCCCTCTCTTGTCTTTTCAACCCTCATGACTCCCCAAGATGTTTTTTCATTGAAAATGCCAGAAGTTTCCCTCACGGGAATGTTATGCTCTCAAACCTTGAGGACATTCTTGTCCTTCCAGGTGGGTGGGATAGTCTGGGTTTGACACTCTGTGTGCCATTCTGTCGACGCCTTTGGCGGTCCCTCAAGACATCCAATATGGTCCTACAGCTTCAGTATACCTGATTCTGCATCAAGAAGTCAACGAAAATGTCCAAGTCAGTTCTTCCGGACATCCTTGACGAAAGGGTCATTGGCACGCACCGCACAGCCACCGCACACGTCGTTCAAAGGCTGCTCGATGGTGTACTCCTGTGATTTTGACATCCTTCCAAGTCCTTCTGCTTTACTACACTTCATCACATCACCCCGGGAATTTGAGGCTCATACTGCAGCCAGTATGAGAAGGTGCTACATTCAATGCTACAGTGCAGTGAAGGACAGGGAGGAACATCCTGAAGTTGTCACTGCAATCCTCTCACCAAAATAGTTGCACTGCCCTGTTGAACTTCCATCAACTTCACCTATACCTCAACGGCTTCAATCTAAAAAAACAAAACCAAGCACTGTTGGAATCCGTTCCACGCCTTGGCTTGGCGCGACATGATGAGCCGACGTCTTGCCACCCGGAGCCAGGCGGTGGTGGTCAGTGCGGCTAGAGGCCCAAAGCCTTGGTTGGCATCGGCGGATGGCCTCTGGTTAGGGCCCTAAACGGGAGGAAAAAAACACAACATATGTTTTTCCAGGACCATCCAATTAATCTTCGGAAACTTTGCGGTTTTCTTCGGAATCTTTTCTGTGGAAACTCATCTTCAGCAAATCAAAGGTGATCTTCCGAAACTTCATTACGGTTTTCTTCAGAAACTATAACTAATGTTCGGACATGACGAAGAGTCGAAGAGCAACATCAAACCTACACGAAAAAGTTTCCGCAGATCGCCAAATAGGCACGTATATATCGTAGCTGTCACAAGGTACGTCAATAACCCAGCACCCGACCCACCCCCACCCCCCCCAGTGCTCCTTCCCGAAATTTGGTCACAATATTGGTAGAAGCTCTGAAGAATACTTTCTGAAGCATGCAAATAAGTTACTGAAGATCGCAAAATAGATCGTGAAGAGCGCAATAAAATAGTTTATGACGAACAAAGTTTCTTAAGAGTAGTTGCGGAATGTTGCGGAAGAGTACCAAATGGTTGCGGAAGAAAAGTTTCAGAAGAATGGAGAGTTGCGGAATAGGACTTTGTTCGGATGCTTCCTGAAGGAGTTTTGATGAGTTTCCGGGTTTCCGGGTCTTTGCTCGTTCAGCCTTTCGATGAGTTTCCTCCTTTTTGGCCCCTTGGCTTCGGAACATACGCGGGCGGAGCCGGCATCCCACCAGCTAAGTATACTGGTTTCAGAGTAGATGGCACTGGCACCCCCAAAATGTCCTTTATACATTGGGCTCCACATAAACCACATTAAACCACCGAGTTGGGGGTAGCTTGTGCCATCTACTCTGAGAAACCTCACTGTACAATCGATGAGCCTCCAGCATCTGGCAGCTCTAAGGCTTCGCCATGTGCCTGCAAGGGCCAGTTGTCCTCGATCTCCGGGGGGTGGCGTCACCGGCTCTGGCCCTGGCGCCACGGGCATCTGCGGCCTGAGATGCAAGGAGACGGCTCCTGGAGCGGGCTCAGTGAGAATGTAAGAACTAACTGTATATACCAGGACCACTTCCAGGACCTGGTATTTAGTGACCGTCCTTGAGATTGAGGTCACATGTGGTCACTTAGTCGAAGAGGTCACAGAAAGAGACGAAGTCTAAGGGGTCCCGAACTGAAGGTCCTGCTCATGATGGCAAAGATTGGCAATGCGCGTGGCAAAATCCCATAAGTATGGTCCAGCATGTTTGATTGCAAATTTTGCATCTTTCTTGGTGCCACGTGCCACGTGCCATCTCCCGAGACCAACGTGTGTCTCCACCAACAAGATACATTCAAACAGAACAATGCATGCCGGACCTCGTTAAAACTTCCATCAAAGATTGTGTGATAAGTGCAACCTTAAGTACACAGCAGTGCTGAACACAGCGTAATTTGATCGGATTCCGCCGCCATGCATGGCTCCACCGCCCGCTGCGAAAACCGAGGGGCAAAGACGGAATATCCAGTCGTCGCAAAGCCACTGATGCTCGCATGCCAATCGGCATCGAGCCTGAAAAATACGCGCCAAGTGTGCCAGGTACGCTGGAGAAAAAACACATGATAAAACATGTGTATTTCGATATGTTTCTCGTTGGGGTTGTGATGGGTTGTGGGCATTTGCTTGCGTCGTTTCTTCGATTTTGTTGGATTGTGGACCCAAAAGTAGGGCTGGGGTTCAAACTGCTCTATTCCCCGGCATTCCTGATCCCACCATCCAATTTGACCTCCTATAGAACAGAACTCTTGGAGCCTGGTTTGATCCAAAGCATCGCACCTGAAAGCGACTAGACTCCGTTTGGGCTCCCGGGCTCACAGACCCAAGCTGCTCGCTTACGATCACCCCTAAAAGACTGGGAGAACACGGGCGTCGTCCGCTCGCTGGGCGTCCTTCTCCATCGCCCTGCTTGCTCTTGATACCAGGCAAGGTGAGGGCACCGAATAAGCCGCCCTGCGCGGGTCCGAGTCCGCCGTTTCGGACGGGCCGCCGGCGACGGATGGAGTGGCTTCATGGTCACCCAACAGCAGCACGGGCAGCACGGCCAGAATGACCAACAGCACCGCTGCCGCACCATACCACCAGTGGTTAGATGTGGGTAGTAGATGTTGGGTAGTTTGGCCAATTTGATGCCCCTGGCTCTTCATAAAGCTTGAAAGCCTGAACCAATCCGTCAATGACCCCTCAGCTTGCACTACAACCGGCTAGACTGCTTGATAAAGAAGCCAAAGAAGCGGAGACCCAAACATCTCACCAGCCATCGCGCCTTTCCCCCAGTGCCAGGGCTTTCTGGCTTTCGTCGTCATCAGACTCATCCTCTTCCAGCCTGCCGTGCAGTCTGACTCTGCCGGTCGGAGAGATTTGCGGTGGCGTTTCATGAATAAAAAGGGATTCAAAAAGAGGGTGTCCAGTTCACAAAAGGGGCACAAGGGGATTTTACCCAAAGCTTCTTGCAAATTTGCTACTCCTGAATGGGTTTCTGGGCACTAGCAGTCACTCAGTCACTAGCAATCTTAAAAAGGGGGTACCAGCGATCTTCATGTGCAGTGCAAACTTCGAAGTGTCAAGTTTTTCTAAAAATGCTCAAGTGAGAGCTGAAGATGTAACTTCGGTGGCAACATCGGCCAACTCTTTGCTGCTACAGAAGTATCCCCATGCGTGCTTCATATACACATTGGAGCTGGCAAGTAGGGGAGCATAAGAAACCGACCAGTCGCGCGGTTTTTAACGGTCTCCTATGCTAAAGATCACCCGATTTTTCTGGAGCCCAGGCTGCCCAGGTACTCCAAGCGCAGGTTCTCCGGCAGCTCTTGTTGTCCGACGGGCTCTGGAAAGGCTTCGCCCGGCGTCTTGTACACGCGGGTCTGAGCGTCACGAGGAGGTGACCACTCGGCAGATTGAACCGGTGGGAACATCTGGCCCGGCTGATCAGAAACTAATGGCAAAGCAGTCTGGGAACCAACAAATAAAACACCTTAATAATTCGGCTGCGCGCACAAAACACCTCGCGGTGCCCTCACAAGTAAGTGGAACCATCAATGGGACAGTGAGAGCACGACTATGCAAGGCTGCAAGGCTTTGGTTGAACAGCTAAATACATGCAAAAACCTTTGGGAGAAACAATTAACCCCCGGTTGGTGGTAAGCCATGTCTCACCTGATGTAGCGGAGGGTTTGACGGGGCCAGCTTAAACTGTACTCCCCTGGGCCCACACCTTGCAATGTCCATGATCTTTTGCAAATCGGGGAAACTTCTCGTGGAAATCAAAGAACGTTGGAGAGCGCCGGGATTATTTATATGAACATCCTGAAACTCCTAAACTCGCCACAGCAAGAACCCAAAAGGGTTCTACAGTTATACCCCCAGAGTTGGGTGCCGAATGCGCATGGCGTCGCCTACAGTGTCTCTTATTCTCATCAGAAAACACCAAAAGCTAAAGGAACCGCTGTCAGGACTGCCAACAACTTCCCTAGAACGCTATACAAACAACGCCCGAATCCAAGAAAACACATGCAAATCAGGGTTCTCAATGTTTTTGTAACTTGGGAAGGATCAAATAGGGCCGCATGAAACGCACTAGGTCACTAGGTTGCGTTGTCAGAGTGCAAGACCGTATGAACTCATATGAAGTCAATCTTTATAGGGTAGTGGTAGTGCTGTCACGAAGTTTGGATGTCTGCAAGTACGTGCTCCAAACCGCCAAATCAGTATTTCTCCCTCAAAAGCCGGAAGCTGCAAAAAAGCATCCAACACAACTCTCCTTTGGGTCTGGAGAACAAAACTCATGTGGTTGCTGTTAAGCGCAAACAACAACAGCCTGAGGAGATAAAGCACTCACATCTATTTACTGGCCAAATCGGAATCCGGGATCCCCCCCAAAATGCAATATATATATATATGTATTGTTTTTGAGCAACATAATTGCTATTATACACACATGTATATATATATATATAATATATACGTATATATATATATACACCTGGACCCTGAAACGATGTTTTTCTTCCATCTCGCCAGAAAACATGACGCAGAAAAAAGCAGCAAGTGCGCGATAGAAAACATGACACCAAAATGACGCAGAAGTGACAAACATCAACGCAAAAGTAACAAACATCGATACCAAATCTGCTTGTTGTGTTGGCCTTTCGGGCTTTGCCTGAAAATTGCCCCCCACCGGGGGGAAAAGACGTCTTTTGCGGGGTCTAGGTTACATAAAACACACACACACAATGGAGGCGTTCTCATCAACAGCACCACCTTGGCTCACAATTGCATGATCGAGATCAACCAATTGAAGGCTGTGGCGCCGGTTGAAGCTGCAAGGCTTGCTGGTAGAGGAGGCTGAGCTTTCCCTTGTAGCGCTCCCTTGAGCGTGGTGTGAAGATGTCATTCAAGTGGCTCACCAACCAACCTGGCATTCAAGCAGTCGACTACGCGAATGAGTCTGTCATGTGACACCTATGGCCGTGTGTTGCATTTCTCTTCCTGCAAAATTTAGCCAACGAATCGTTTTTTCAGCCACAGGCCCAGGCTGAAATTCCAATCAAACAGCTGCCCAAAACGCACAAAACAAGACCAAAATCGGCAGGTGAAATCTGGAGTCAAATCTCTCAATACTTAGTGAAACTGGGAGATAGGACTAGACTATAAATCTACAAACATGGGGTTCCCAGCTGAGTAGAAATGGGTGCCCAGCTGAGTGGAAATGGTGGTTAAAATACGGACCTCTTTACAATTCCAGACGGTCTCTTGGCCTGAATGGCGCTGCCAAAACCACTGGCGGTACTTCTCTTGCGCCACGGCCGCATCCTGAAGTGGCCAGGTCGGTCCTTTAGAAGTGGCCAGGTCGGTCCGATGCTCGATCCATGATCCATGTCCACTTAAATGCTGCTCTTACTCTGAAGTCGTTGGACAATTGGCCGCCCAAAACACATAAACATGGGTAAGCCACTTGTAGCCACTTTATGAGATAGTAATAGATAGTAAAACTCCATAGTGACTTCAAATGAATCGCCAATGTTCTCACCCGTGCTGGCCATCATTGCAGCTCGCTCTTTTTCAATCTTTTTCATCCCCATACTCTTAATTTCTCTTCTCTCTCGCCTTCCGTTGGAGGGCCAGAGCTACTGAACGGCTGAAAATGCGGAAGTTGCTGTTGTCCATGGGTTTCCAAAGAACCTGAAGGGCCGAACTCGCGGCAGGTGATGGTGACCGGCTCGAAGCACGTGGACCGGCAACGCGTCTGACGTCCGACGACGAACGGTCAGCACCGGTCCTTCTACGAACACCAAAAGGCTTCGTAGACGGGACTCGGACGAAAGGAACCAAAAGCTTATGATTTGGCGGCTAGAAAAGTAGATGTGATTCTAGCTGATCCAAATCACCAAATCTGAATCCGTGTTTGTTCTAGATGCAGGGGTACTTCTTGGGTCTTTTCAAAGGGGTTTCGGCTAATGAGTGGTTGCATTGGTCCCAAGTCACGGAAGAGGTCAGCCAGCGAATCATGCGATCCTCAGTCGGTACGCGATCCCTGGCCCGGCCCGCTTCCTGCACCACGGAAGGTCAAAAAACGGTACACCCGGGAAGAATAACATGGAACCTGAGAATAGCACCCTCAAAGTAAGACTGTTTTCCTCTATATGCAAACCAGTGGTTTGCAGGGTCTATGCTATTAGTCTTCAGGGGTAAACGCTTTCTGCTACATCAGTCTAATCCACCAAATCTCGTCAATCAGTCTTCGCCACAGCATCTCATTGGCATCTCACAGATCTCGGCACAAGGGAACCAGAAAGCAAAAACGCTGTGAAAGTGAGTCTAGAATAGCTTCCAGGCCATCCAATTCCGCGGTTCACATCGATGAATGCCCTGTTGAACAGTAGGAAAGCTCGTCCCCTTCGCACAATCGATCCTTTGGTCAGGACAGATCTTGGGCAAGCCTGAGAAGTATGGCATTGCTGGCCCCAAAGGCCAGTCCTTCTGGTGTTCATTCTGGATACATTCAATATCCTTGGACAATGATGGCCGGCCAACCCACCAACCCAACCGTTGATGTAACAAGCCCAGCTTCCAAAAAGAATAGTTCAACAGGAACATCTGACCCACCAGGAGGAAGAGCGCTGGATCATCCAGCGGATTTAGCCTGGGCAAAGCGGTGTACCGGTGACCGTAGCCAATGTCAACCACTAACCACACCCGCCACATCAATGCGTTGTGCACACATGGGGAGCAGCACTCAGCGACTTCGGTCAACATGAGGTCAACAAACAGTGTATGTGCATTGGTGCAACAGCGTGTGTAGTATATGTAATAACCGGTCACGGAATGTCAGGGCCAAACCGGATTTTAAAAACAAAAAATGAATAGATTTGAATAGGATTGCGTGGGGGCATTGCCAGCCATTCACAACAATCATTCTACGACTTGGTCATGAAACAAACAAGCGTCCTTCTGTTCACCAACCTCAAGCAAAACTGTGTGGAAAATGCGCGCACAAACACACTATTCATGACACGAACAGGCTGTGTTTGAGCACGGTTTACTAAACTGGATGACGATGCTGACCGTTCCAAGGAGCTCCTTCCGCAAGAAAAACGGTAATTGATAGTAAGGAGACTAACATGCCCCAGGTATAGTAGGTCTCGATGAAGTAGAACCTTGATGCGTCAAGCGCGGGTCGATGGTTCGAGCGACATGGCTCTGACTCCTGGCGTTCCCCGAGGAGCAAACAAAGTCTCGGGTCCGAAAACAACAGGCTCTCATAGATTTGAAAGCGCCCTCCAATGGACCAATGGATCAATAACTACTGTAATTGTAGAACTCACTCACTAGGCTGGAGGCTAAGGGCATCTGCCTAGGGATGTCAACGGCATCATGTCAACAGGTATCCGCCCACATGTGGGAATTCTAGGGGCAACTCCTGTTCACGCTATGGCCATCCTTCGCCCTCCCGCCGTTCCCTTTGCCTCCCACTTCTTCTTAACGCCGAGGCCGGGAAGGACCGATGTTGTCAAGCTCATCAAAACGCAATCGAAAACATGTCTCTCTCTCTCTCTCTCTCTGTATGCATGTATATATATACTTGTACCCAGGCTCATGGTGTCATGCCATTGTTCACTCTCGAAAACATGACGCACAAAGTGTGCAAAACACATGACACAAACATCCCAACAAACATGCGTGTCCTGTGTGTTTTTGTTGGGGTGGTGGGCGTTGCGTGAACATGCTTTCCCACCTGCCCATACCTGCCCCACCATCAATCCAAAGCATGTTCACCTGTTGGACCACATCTGAGTTCCTCTCCACTTCCAACTACAGTGGTTGAAGGAGATGATGGCACAATCTTCAAAAGGGGTGAACATTGTGGAACATGGTGGAACCCCCCAATTTGTTCAAAGACCTCTTTGGGATGGTGCGTCACTACTCCGAAACCACCTGAACCTTAAAGCATCCCTTTTTGCCTGAACCACACAGCTCCATGATGCACCAAGCTGCTGTGGCGAAAAGGCCAAGTGATTGACACTCTGCAACCTGGGCCGCTGAGCGAGGCTGAGCGGCAGGGGCCAGCGGAGTAAAGGTCTCACAGTGGGGTCGACCGTGGCTTATTGTTTCGTGGTCTCTCCTGCATCACCCACCCTAACGGTGATTGTTTGACCAACCTCAGAACTGGCGTGGCGTCCGAAAAACGTCATTTGTGTTCCATACCGTTTCTTCCGGGAAAACCTGTTCTTCGGTTCGTCCTTGGAATCTTCCCACCCAAAAAGCAACTCGGCCGGGTCGGCGGCTCTGCGATGGATTGGTCCAGCCGTGGGTCATCGAAGAGCCAACCTGAGGCGACGAGTCTTCGCGCAGTTAGGCGATGGAGGCGGAGGGGGGTGGAGCTGAGGCAACAAAGACCCGGGTGGAAGACCCAAAGAACTTCACTTAGCAAATGAGATGGGGATACTTCATATTCATATATAAGCATGTACGTACCCAGTCAGGGTGTCGAAAAAAACCTCGGGATACACATGGCCTGTTCAAACTTCAGCTGCAAAAATGTTCACATGCAGTGGTGTGTGGCTCTTTTAAAGATGGCGAATTGGAGATTCGCTTGCACTGTCATGCAAATGATTCAGGCCCGTCTGAATTGGCGCAAGGCCACAGCAATATTTGATCTGTCACGATTTGTCTGAATCTCTGTCCCAATTCCACTATGGTCAGCTGATAATCCCAGCATTTGGTCTGGAAATTGTCGAATTCCTTCCACACCGTGGCTACTTGCCAAAGAAATTCGCGTGCAGTGCGCAGGCAAATGGCGGGCCGGTGCAATAAATTGCTCTCGAGCGACAGCCGTTGTTGCATCGCTCGGAAGGTAAAAAACGAGCATTGAGCTAATGGGAAGCAAATCTCTGTCTGCTCCCTTGCGTGCAAGGCCGAGAGCAATGACATTCCTTTTTGTTCAGCGAATCACTGCATGCATTATGACATGATTTTCGAAACAGTCTGACACCAAATCACGCAAGATCACGCATTGCTCATTCGATCGGCTTTCCTCTCATTTCTCTCCCTAGGCGCTGGCCAGCACGGCATTTCTCGCAACCTGATGATGCCTTGGCAGGTTCAATGAGTTTGCGAGATGTTGCGAGCCATCTCGGAATGCCTGTTCTGCCACACCCACCCTTTCTGCCTGCATCCCAGTGGACAAGAGTCTAAGAGTTCGAACTTTGGATGGCGTCATGTCAGGCCAGCTAGTCCAACAGGTCAGGCCAGCCAGTCCAACATGTAAACACAAGACCACGGAGATCACCGGGTCTATCTCCACAAAGGGGGGAAGGTTTTCTGTTGAAAAAAACATTTTTTGACCAGCTGCGGTTGACATAGAGAAAATGGATGTCTCAATACAACATATATAATTACATTGTTTTTGTTGCCTCAGTGTTTCTGGAAACACCGTTTTGAGATTTTAGGGACATGTATGAAAGGCTGGGGGTGGCCAAAGACCTGAATGTATGCACAGGGGGGGACGCCGTCACCTATATAATATGCACATCACTAAGCACATCTACATGGTTTGGTCCATTTGTGGCCATTGTATGAACGCCCAGGGTGGAGCAATTGTTTGGAAACCACAGAACATGCCGGGGGACATCCATATCCATATCCATCATCATATCCATGAAACGTACAACTTCTAAGTAAAAACAAATGGTATAACAATCACTTCGCCGAGAATGACATCTGGAGACCGGTAATCTGTCGCCACCCCTTTGAATACCTTTGAATACGCGCCTCGCTGATCCACGGAGTGCTGCGATCACGCACCATTCTCCGAAGTATCTGCAGCTTGGCCACTGTTGCAGCATGTACTTCTTCCTCACAGCCTGTCAGGTCGTGAAACAGGGAAAACAATAGTTTCATCAGACACGATGCGGCTAGTATGTTAGATCTTCTATCATTGATTGACGAGTTAGTGGCCAGCTGGCCAGGTAAATTTATGCTCAGTCCTGCTCAGTTTACTGGGCATCTCTCTGACATAGTCCGTTGAGAACTTTGGGCAGTGACACACACACAAAGCTAGCCAGATGCTGCTCATCAAATCCCAGTGAGGGAATCACTACTGAAACAATCTGAACAACAAAAACACACATGGAGTCACAGGCGCAATAGCCGCTACTAGTAGCTAGTCGAAGCCGTTCTAGTCCAAGCCGAGAAGGCCCGTTTTCTGTTTCCTTCACATCGAGAAGGCCCAGCTCGAGCTGTCGGGAAAACAACCGGAAACCTCCCCAAATGTGCGATTTGCGCACACGAATTAGCTGTATGGCTCCCCAAGCACCATGTAGTGCCACCCATCCCCACTACTAAGTGCTTGGTAAGCCTGACACACACTTTGATAATGGGTTTTCAGTGAACCCAATTCCCAGGTCGAAAATGGTGAGGGAAACGCAAGGTGAAAGGGTCAGCGAAACAGAATGGTTGAACATTGTTTGCACAAAGATGCAAGCTCGATCTGTACAGTCAACGTGGCGGCAAGTCGTCTGCAGAACGGTGAGGGCAGCGGAAGGAAAAGGTTTGGGGGAAGTATCATGAGAACCACCATGGAAACAAACAAGGAAAAGAAATGGAGTAACAGCTTGTGAAACATTCGCAGGTACACAGTCAGACGTCTCTGACTGCTTCCCTCGACACACCATAGCTTCGCTGTGTCAGGTAGGTGTGTCAAGCCTGACGCCCCTGCGTGTTGAAAAACTCTTGGAAACAGAGTGTGACACACACACACACACTCTGTCGCTTTGCGGCGCTCCGGCGTAAAAGCCTAAATAGGCACCTAAAAGCCTTAGAAAAGAAAGAAAAACAGAAAACCTCAAGAATTACCTTAAAAACTTGGACTTGAGAGAAAGCTCAAAAGAACAAACGACGAAAAGCGCAAGAAAGAAAGTGGGGGGCAGGGAGGGGATGTATGTAACATGTGTGTGTCCGTGTGTGTATGACTACCTAGCAATTTAGAGTTACTTACTACTTAGCAGAAGTGAATTAGGTGCAATAGGGACTTTCGTCTTACACCGCCCGGGTAGAGTAGACTAGAAAGGGACAACAGAGGGACAGGCGCCGACACACAAGTGTGTCGAGCACCATTTCCCTCTGTTACCCTAATTAGAGGGGGGGGGGGTTGGGGCGTGTGAGTAGAGAACGCGTCTGGGTTAAGTCTCCGTAAGCCCGGCGGTATTGAATTTCCGTGAAGCCCGGCGGCTTTGGTTTTGAGAATACAGTAGTGAAACGAAAATCCGTTAAGATAATCCAACGCGCGCAGAAAGCAGAAAGCAGAAAACAAAGAAAACAGCGCCCCAGTGACGGGGATCACACTGTGCACCCACGTGGGACGGCACAGCGGCACACACTTTGATAATGGGTTTTCAGTTAACTCAATTCCCAGGTCGAAAATGGTGAGGGAAACGCAAGGTGAAAGGGTCAGCGAAACAGAATGGTTGAACATTGTTTGCACAAAGATGCAAGCTCGATCTGTACAATCAACGTGGCGGCAAGTCGTCTGCAGAACGGTGAGGGCAGCGGAAGGAAAAGGTTTTGGGGGAAGTATCATGAGAACCACCATGGAAACAAACAAGGAAAGAAATGGATAACAGCTTGTGAAGCATTCGCAGGTACACAGTCAGACGTCTCTGACTGCTTCCCTCGACACACCATAGCTTCGTTGCGTCCAGGTAGGTGCGTCGAGCCTGACGCCCCTGCGTATTGAAAAACTCTTGGAAACAGAGTGTGACACACTCTGACATTGGTTTGCTGTTAACTCAGTTCCCAAGTCAAAGAAAGGTGGTGGAACAGAAAGGCGGAGAGTCCAAGCATTTGTAGGTGTTTGAACAAAGTGGTTTCACACTTGACTGCGGAAGCTAGTTACTGCATTAGCCCTGTACTGCAAGAACGGTAAGGTGCAAGGGTCCGAAGAACAGAACTGTTTAACAAACGCACTAGCACTTTACCAAAGCTAAGGAAACCTGTTTTGGGGGATATCATGCGAACAACCACCATGGAAACAACAAAAGGAAAAGTGGAGTCACAGCGTGTGCAAAAGTTTTCATCCGCGCAGGTACAGAAGTTTGCATCCAAACTTCCATCCAGTCGATTTCCCTAGCTTCGTTGACGTGACTAGGAAATCGACCGTCACGCCACCTGCGACTTAAAAGTTGAGAAAAACGGAAACTCTTAGTTACAGAGGTGGACACACACACACACACTCTGACATTCTGACATTGGTTTTCAGTTAGTTCAATTCCCACGTCGAGAAGGAAGGTGAAGGAACGGAAAGGCGCATGAGTCCGCAGAAAAGTATTGTTTAACAAAAGTGTTACAGCAAGCGCAAGTGGAAGCGACTGCACAGCGGCGCGAAAACCTGTTTGGGGGTGGTAGCATGAAGAACCATGAAAGCAAACCGATCACATTGGACCGCGTGAAAAACAGTTCTGGTTGCAGGTACAGGAATGTGCGTCCACATTCCCTTCCGGCTGAATCCCATAGCTTCGTTGGCATGGCTAGGGAAACAGCTGCCATGCCCCCTGCAATTGTGGTGGAAAAGAAAAGCGGAACCCTTAGGAACAGGGGGTGACACACACAGGTAGCCGAAGTCGGCGCAGGCACATGAAAAGGTGGCATCGTCTGCTTTTTCTCAAAAAACGCCGGCGTGAACTGACGTTTCCTGTACATCTTGGAAGTCAAAATGCGATGACACATCCTTGAAATCGAAAGTGCAGCTGCAACAAAAATCCGAATGACGAGCTCTTGCAAACATGTCGATACCAAGTCTGGAGACACAGAATATCCGTGGAAGCCCGGCGGCTTTGGATTCCGACAATTCAGTAGTGAGACAAAGGCAGTTAACGTGATTCACGACGATGAAAGGACGATGAATCTGTGACACGATTTCCGGCATGACAACGGCGCCTCCTTGCGGAGGATCACACCCAGCACCCAAGTGGGACGGCTGAGCGGTTCACACTCTGACATTGGTTTTCAGTTAGTTCAATTCCCACGTCGAGAAGGAAGGTGAAGGAACGGAAAGGCGCATGAGTCCGCAGAAAAGTATTGTTTAACAAAAGTGTTGCAGCAAGCGCAAGTGGAAGCGACTGCACAGCGGCGGGAAAACCTGTTTGGGGGTGGTAGCATGAAGAACCATGAAAGCAAACCGATCACATTGGGCAGCGTGAAAAACAGTTCTGGTTGCAGGTACAGGAATGTGCGTCCACATTCCCTTCCGGCTGAATCCCATAGCTTCGTTGGCATGGCTAGGGAAACAGCTGCCATGCCCCCTGCAATTGTGGTGGAAAAGAAAAGCGGAACCCTTAGGAACAGGGGTGACACACACACAAAAAAACAAGATGGAACCCACGAACCCGAATGCAAACACGTTCGAAAAGCTACATATGTCCAAATGACACTCTTGTAGGACACTCTTGTGGGACACTCCTGTGGGTCACTCTTGTAGGAAACTCTTGTGGGACACTCTTACGGGACACTCTTGTGGGACACTCTTGTGGGACACTCTTGTGGGACACTCTTGTGGGACACTCTTGTGAGACACTCTTGTGGGACACTCTTGTGGGACACTACTCTTGTGGAACACTCTTGTAGGACACTCTTGTGGGACACTGTTGCGGGACACTCTTGTGGGACACTCTTAAGGGACACTCTTGTGAGACACTCTTGCGGGACACTGTTGCGCGACACTATTGTGGGACACTCCTGTGGGACACTCATTTGGGACACTCTTGTAGGACACTCTTGTGGGACACTCTTATAGGACACTCTTGTAGGAAACTCTTGTGGGATACTCTTGTAGGACACTCTTGTGGGACACTCTTGTAGGGCACTCTTGTGGGACACTCCTGTGGGACACTCATTTGGGACACTCTTGCGGGACACTCTTGTGGGACATTCTTGTAGGACACTCTTGTAGGACACTCTTGTGGGGCACTCTTATAGGCCACTCTTGTAGGAAACTCTTGTGGGATACTCTTGTAGGACACTCTTGTGGGACACTCTTGTAGGACACTCTTGTGGGACACTCTTGTAGGGCACTCTTGTGGGACACTCTTGTGGGACACTCTTATAGGACACTCTTGTGGGACACTCTTAACTCTTGTGAGACACTCTTGTGGGACACGGTTGCGGGACACTCTTGTGGGACACTCTTGTAGGACACTCTTGTGGGACACTCTTACGGGACACTCTTGTTGCACACTCTTGTAGGACACTCTTGTGGGTCACTCTTATGGGACACTCTTGTCGGACACTTTTGTGGGACACACTTGTGGGACACTCTTGTGGGACACTCATACGGGACACTCTTGTGGGACACTCTTGTAGGGCACTCCTGTGGGACATGCGGGACACTCTTGTGGGACACTCTTGTGGGGCACTCATACGGGACACTCTTGTGGGACACTCTTGTGGGACACTCTTGTAGGAGACTCTTGTGGGACACTCTTGTGGGACACTCTTGTGGGACACTCTAGTAGGAAACTCTTCGTAGGACACTCTTGTGGGATACTCCTGTAGGACACTCTTGTGGGACACTCTTGTGGGGCACTCTTGTGGGACACTCTTGTAGGAAGCTCTTGTGGGAAACTCTTGTAGGACACTCTTGTGGGACATTGTTGCGGGACACTCTTGTGGGACACTCTTAAGGGACACTCTTGTGAGACACTCTTGCGGGCCACTGTTGCGGGACACTCTTGTGGGACACTCCTGTGGGACACTCATTTGGGACACTCTTGTGGGACACTCTTGTGGGACACTCTTGCAGGACACTCTTGTGGGACACTCGTGTGGGACACTCTTGTGGGACACTCTTGTGGGACACTCTTGTGGGACACTCTTGTAGGAAACTCTTGTGGGACACTCTTGTAGGACACTCTTGTGGGACACTCTTGTAGGGCACTCTTGTGGGACACTCTTGTAGGAAACTCTTGTAGGAGACTCTTGTGGGACACTCTTGTGGGACACTCCTGTAGGACACTCTTGTGGGATACTCTTG
>CAXIVM010002188.1:0-15074 GCA_964035705.1 Porites rus | reverse complement strand
CTGATCTGCTGCACCTTCTCTTGCTCTGAGAGGTCTCTCCCATGCCGGAGCAGCTTCGTGATCCTTCGGCTGACTTCGTCAACATTCCACTGCCCCGCCCAAACATCCCAGAGGCCTTTGAACTTTCCTCGGCCCTTGCCCTTTTCTCCGCCCATACTCACGGACCGCGGCAGGGTGCGCCCGCAGGTCAGTAGTCGCTCGTCCCCTTCCTTGTTACCCTTCCTATCGCCTCTGGTGGGCGTCTGTAGCAAGCTCTCTACGGCCTCGCTAGACACCGCCCGTTGAACCAGCAAATGGCTGCGGGAAACGTTAGTGGGATTGTTGCAACTAGGAACCCGGGTTTCCTGAGGATTGCCCCAACTCCTAACACCCCACTCAACCGTCAACACTCGTTCTACAAGAGCCACCGGGGGAGGAACCTTGCAAACCTCTGGTTCTACACCTCCCTGTTTGTCGGGAAAGTCGTACCTGCTCTTCCCCGCACCTATTTGGTCGCAAAGGGAACTCATCTTACTAGCGCTTGACTCGCCGGTCTTACCGTCTTCTTTGTTTTAGCCTTTTCTTTGCGCTTCCTTTTGTACCGGCCGCTTTGGGCCTACCAGTTGTTGGCTTGGACTGCTTTCTGCGCCCAGGCCGCGAGAGCGAAATCCGCAGGCTTCTAAAGCTTCCGTGATCTGCTGCTCCTGCACTGAAGATCGTTCGATCGCCTGCCGGACGCGAGCAGTCACTTCTTTGTCGCGATAGACGACTCCATCTAGAACCCTGCCGGAACGGATGGTCAGATCGTCCACATATGGCAGCCATTCTTTCATCAAGCGCATTCTGCGATGCTTGCCTGGAGCATAAATCCTATCCACGACATACGCGAAATCTTCCGGTCCATTCTGCGGGCCAAAGGTCAAACACGTTGGCAAGAACTGGCCGCTTCGAGAAACGAGCGCCAGGACCCTCTTCGCCCTCTCGGTGTTCTCTACCTGATTGAACCCGGTGACGGCGTCTAACATGCTGAGGAATGCCGATCCTGCCGCTTCCAGGATTACCTCGGAAGCTTTCCTGCTGTAGTATGAATTTCGAAGAACTCGGGCGTTGACTCTCCTATAGTCCACCACGATCCTTCTTTTTCTGGCCCGCTTATGCGAAGGCATCTCCTTAGTCGGAAACGGTGGGCTACCCCATGGGGAGTTCCCACGAACCAGCTGACCTCGCGCCACCTCCTCTTCTATCTTCTTGTCTATCCGTTCCGCAGCTTCTGGCGACAAACGATGTGGCGGAGTCTTCACGGGCGGCCCCGTTGGAATGGTATCATGCTGAACGTGACGCACCGTGGTGCGCAAAGTTTGTGGGACCCAAAAGGCTGCCGCCTTCCTGTGGAGCACCTCTCGGCAAGCGGCGAACTCCTGGTCATTCAACCAGCCTTTTGAATCCCGTTTGTCGGGAGCGAAACCCAGGCCAGACACGACGGAACTCCGGTACTCTTCCGTACGTCTCGGGTCTGAAGCTGGGACCTCTCCGCTGAATCGGTACGCACTCATATCCGACCGTACTTCGTCCCACTGCTTCGCTGAGGCAAATGCCTTCCACTTCCTGGATGCCTCCTGGTGCTTCTGCTCCAACAACGCCTCGAGCTCTGGTCCTCCTTCTAGGCCGCCTATACCGTCGCCATTTTCTGGTCGCTCCAACGTTCGTTCAGGGCTAGTTACGGCCACTAATGTCGCATGGGCTTGCACCCATGACTGCTGGACCGCAGCGCAATGGAGTTGCTCCATTTCTTTAACCAAAGATGGCGACTTCCGCTCATCGATTCGATAGCCGCTGGCATCAATCCGCCGCGCTGAAGCATGATTCACTACGCCACTGTTCAGGAACACTTCGGTGATCACGCGCTGCAGGAAAACTGTTTCGATCAGCGGCTCATTCCCCAAGGCTTCAAAAGTCTCTTCTTTCGTACCAGCCGACAAGTAGATGGGCTTCCATAACACTCTCAACCTGCCATCGGCAAACGGTTGGTACCTATGCACTTGTAGCTGCTGCACCCCTGGGTGAATGTCTCGTACCTGCCCCACTCTGCACCGTTTGACGTGCTTGTTGTCCGGCACGTTTGCCCGAATGCTATCGGCGGCGTACGCAACCAAACTCCCAACACGAAGTGACGCAAGCTTTCCTTGGCTTGTTCTTTTATTCGCCCTCCCTGGCACTACGCCTTCCGCGGCAGCTGTCGCTCGCCCGCGTTCCTCTAACATCATTCCGGGTGAGCGGACTGCCATGGGGGAGTCCTCAGTTTCAAACTGGCACGCTGCTTTTGCTTCCACTTCTAGGGCGTCCGGTGGCACGAGCAACAAATCCTCCATGTGCACATCGCGAAGAAGGCGACGCGCAGAAGAAGACGTACCCCCACGAACGCCGCCCTCAACCGGTGACTCCAGGTCCACACGGTTACCTCTCTGCGCTACGACTCGATAGGGTTCAGAAAGTTGCTTGCGCCAAGGCGTTCGCCCTCCAGATCGGAGGCGCGGGTCGCGATAGACCACGAGGTCTCCGATCTCCACAACCTTGACCTTTCTGAACCTGTTGGCTCGTTCCGCCCTTTTGGCAGAAGAGGCTGCATACCGACCCAGCACCTTCACACGGATCTCCCGATAAGACCTGAACAGTTTCTTTGTATGCTCTTCTACGGGCTCAAATTCCCACACTGATTGACCTAAGAGTTCTCGTTCCAGAGGACACGCTATACTCCAGCCTCTTTCAAAATCTCGAGGCGCAATCCCTGACGGCCCAGGGGTGGTATCCAACACAAACTCCACCACTCCTAAGAGCTCACCCCATTCGTGAGGTCTCGCCTTGCACACACCGTGCACCATCAAACCTAACACTTTCTGGGTTTCCTGGTGGATTCGTTCCGTAGCACCCAGCTCGCAGGGCCTCAAGGGTGCGCTGAACTTTTGCCGCAAACCCAGGATCGCACAATACTCTCTCATTAAGGTACTCTGGAATTCTTGGCCTCGATCTGAGCGTAGCACCTTTGGGATAGTCCTGCTCCGGAACATCAACTTAGAAAAAGCCCTTCTCACTTCCATCTGCGTCAAAGCTTTGCAAGGTTCCAGCATGATGGAATGCGACGCGCAGCACATATAGGACAGGATGAACCTGTTACCTGCTGCATCTTCTGGATGCATTGGGCCTTCGAAATCCACCGCGACTTCTTCCCAACACTCCAACCAAGAAGGCTTCACTGCCACTGCCTGCTGCTTAGCCGGACGTTTTCGCCCCCGTATGCACGTAAGGCAATTGTCGCTGAACTTATCCAAGTCTACTTCCATGTTTTCCCACCAGCAGGTACGTCGCAACAGGGTGAGCATCTTGCTTCCGCTCCTGTGTGCCCCATGACACCCGCGTGAACCTGTCTTGCGCAAAACTCTCGCCAGGTCATCATATGGGCCGCTTCCCCTTCAGGAACTACTGGCACCCATTTCTCAGCGCCTGTTCCGTCCACATTATGCACGAGTCTCTCCAGCAGTCCATCATCTGCAATTCGGAATCTGGATTCCTTCTTCTTCCAACAAGATTGGATGATTGGAAGCAGCTTGGGATCGCTTCTTTGATCTTTGAACCAAGCGTTCCTTAAGTCTTGGCCTACTCCGAGCCGAGAGCCTGAAGCTCCTCTGGCCTCTTCTGCCACAGCTTCCCTTTCTCGGTATCTCTGATCCAGCCAATCCTCTGCTCCTTTCGTCAACTTCTCCAACCCCGTGTCTTCATCTCTCTCTATCTCTGCCTTGAGATTGAAACTCTGTATGAGCCCTTCTCGTTTAGCTCCCTGGTCTTCTTCGACGCATTCTTCTTCCTCTTTCAAAGCCCTTGCAAGCTTATCTTCGGAATGCTCTTGGGCGATGCACTCCATGCACTGCCCGAAAAGCCGCGTCCTCCGACCGCAGGCACACAACCCACCATGCTCCCAAATATCTTTTGAAGGCTTTTCCAGCCATCCCTTCCACAAGATCGAATCCCACGTCTCCACCAGCACTACTCCTGCCGCTCCCAGGAATTCCCGGATTTCCTCTTTCCTCGGAACTTCTCCTTCTAAGAGGCCTAGTCGGGGAATACTTTCCAGGGGATGTGGCTTGAACATCTCCGGGCAGGCTTCCTTGAGCAACTCACAACCTGGATTTGCTTTGCTAATCCTCGGGTTGACTCCTGCAATGATCTTCACTTTTGCCCAAGCAGTCGCTAGTTTGTGGGCTTCTCCTTGCTGAATATTTCTGGACAGCATCACCGTCTCCACTACTACCGGGGACGCCGCTGCCAATCCTATGACGGCGCCCTGACCTGCTGCCACGATCACATGGGGATTGTAATGGCTGATATTCCTAAGCAAGGTGGCTACCGAGGTCAACAAGTCGACCCTAGTAGCATTCGACAGCTTTCGCCCTGACAGTTTCTGCTTCCCTTGCTTTTCAAAATGGCAGCCATGCCCTTCCGGGTCTTCGAACGGCCCTTCTGAGAGCGAGACTTTGACTTCACATTCCGGAAACGTCGCCCGGAACTTCCGACTTAACTCTTGCGTCTGTCTCAGCCTTGCTGCCCCCGATACATAATCTGGGACATAAAGCACGCGGAGATCTGATGATACTCCCGCTGCGCACATGTTCTTTCTGAGCATTTCTCTGTCATTCCCGAATTTGGTGACGAAACTGGCGATCGTCGACACCACCTTCTGGCTATCCGGGCTTTCTGCTTCCGGCAGAACTCCTTCCCCGATCGACCAAGGTAAGATGTCGTTTGCCTCTTCCCCGAGATACCCTTCCAAAGAGAATCCGCGGAACTGACCTATCAGTCCTTCCAGATCTTTGCTTCTTTGCTCCAGAAGCTGATCCCTCTCGGGCGGGTTCCTCGAGTAGCCATCTCCCAGTTTCGCACTTCTCCCGGACAAACTCCGGAGTTCTGAACCATCAGCCAGGATCTCACTCAACCACCGGAGATGCTTAGGCTCTACATTTTCGGCAATCTGTTGTCTTGTCCAATTACTGTGATCTGTCCAACATATCGACCGGATCGGCCCCAGGATCTTTTTCACGGCTCTTCGTACCTCCAACTGCGCGTATCCTTCCAAAGACAAGGGGGCCCAGGCTTGCTGGGCTGGCGTCAACCCCTTGCTATGGGTGACCAAAACGTTGAAGCCTGACAGGTCCGCCCGCATTTGCAGCGCAGAACCCCCGATAGCATACCCAGAGCTGTCTGCTATCTGCTCTAATGGTCTTTCCTGGGTGATCGCACTTGCTTCGTCCAGGACGGCCAATTCGATCGACCGCCGAGCCATCAGTTTTATCGCTTTTACTGCTTTGTCCCCGAGAGTATCTCCAGGGCCCAATCCGCTTTCTGGGATTTTCTCTGTTCCCTTCATATACTGGCCAAGCACTTTTGCGCAATAACCATACTGTGGAGGGAGGTAATTTCTCAAGAAATTTGTGCATCCAAGAAATTGTTGGATATGGAGTTTCTCTTTCAGAGGCGGAAACCCGGCGACCGCCCTGGTCCGCTCAGGGTTGCTTCGGGCGCCAGAACGTCCGACGACATGTCCTAGCAGCTCGCCTTCCACAACAGCGACGCTTGCCTTGTCTATGCCAAACGTCATCCCTGCGATGATACTCCGATCTAGGAAGGACTCCAGGGCTTCAAGGTGGTCCAACAGATGGATTGAGGCTTCCGGATACCTTTTCTCCATATCATCCCGTAAGAGATGATAGTACTCGTCCGTTGGACTCTCCTCCGCCATGAGGTCCAAAGCCCCTGGAGTCTCTACAATGTGAAAAACTGATTCTTGCGCCGGCTTCCATGTAGATGTCACTCCTTTACTTACAGCTTCGGGCGCGCCTTCGGCCGCAACCCCTGCCGTCAAGAACGCCATGAGGCCTGCTAGGAGCAGCACCACTTGCGGCTTGCCATTTGCCTGCTGCGGTCTGCATCGAGCACAACGTTTCTGCTCTCTTCCGACCATGCGACTTCCACATCTCTTGCAAAGACCATTTGTCCCGCATCTAGGAACTTGCATTCCCTTGCACGCCTCACACTCTGGACCTGAGATCCAGGCTGCTGCTTCCACAACCTGGCAAGTCGGGCAGATTTCCTGCTCGATTCCAGCTCGAACGGCTACACAGAGTGGATCCCCTTTTGAGATGACGATCTCTGTGTCCTGAGCAGCCACGTATACCTGACCTTCAGCTTGCTTCGGGTCCCAGATCCCTGGCACCACTTCAGCCTTTGCTCCTTCGAAGGGCAGAATCACGGTGTCTCCTTCGGAAACTTGCCGCCTAGATGTCCCTTCCTGACTGGTCACTCTGATCCAGTCCCCTGTCATCGGCTCCATCACGAGGTCCTCTTCACTGACGAACACTTCGCCTTCCATCTTGACCTCGTCACCTTCTTCGTCCGGATCCCATGCCTGATCGAACAGGGTCTTTGGGATAGAGACAAATGGATAGGCACGGTCTGGAAACGGCTCCATCTCCTCCTTTCTAGGTAATTTCACTCCCAAGCCGTCAAACACATGGCACGACGCTGCTGGCCTAAAACCCAGTCCGCCGCGCTCCACCGCGTCCAGCGCCCGGCCGCCGAGGATCAGGCCTTGCCACGTCGACAACCCTTTGCCGATTACCTTTGCCCGTACGAGGATCTCTTCGACCTTTTGGCCGTTCACGTCAGGCATCTGAACGCGCATCACGACCGCACCCTTCAGCTTGATAGGGGCGTCGTTTGCCAAACCCATCACGACTTCTTCTTGCGGCCATCTTTCTAATTGGGCCACCGGAAACTTTTCACTGTCCGGCCCGATCCCTTGCTGCAAAGCTGCTCGGATGGCTCCCATCACTACTTCCTCGGTGATTGAATTACACCCTGCGCAGCCATCCAATAAGCATCCGACATACCTATCCAGCACTTTGACCTCTGTCTGGTACTGGTACCCCCCTTTGCAGTTTGGCGACTCAGTCCACCAACGCTGCGGGAGCTGATCCAGACTTGTCAGATCATTGTTGTTCCCTTTTCCTTTTCCTTGCTTCCCGGCCTTCCCTGTCTTGCCTTTGGCCTTGGGATCTGTAGCCAGCACCTTTTCGGTCGCTTGGCTTCGGCCGTTCCCACTGCACACCACAGGCTCAAAACAACCAAAAGGGTTACTGCATTCCATGCCTCTGCCAGTTCCATCTACACCACGGAGGTCCGGGAGGTTAGCGAGCTGAAGGTGAGGACCAGAATTGCCTTTTCCTGGAGGACCTCCAGACCCCTTTTGCAAGGCGTGACTAAACGGGCACTTGGATCCTCTTGAGCAGCCACCGGCAGTGTTGAAGAATCTACACGCTTTGGACTTACGGTCGTCCTGCCCACCCTTGGATCCTGCCTGATCCGCCCCTTTTCGGCCACTACCTTTTCCTTTTCCTCCTTTCCGCCCTCCTTCGTACTTGGCTACTGGCTCTTCGGAAGGCCGTTCTTGCTGCTTCTTTTCTTTCACCCATTTCCTTCTTGCCTCGTCCACGACTGCCTTGTCGTGGGAGAACTTGCAATCCTTTCCGCGGGAGCAAGTGCCCTTGTCCCGCATTTCATAGCACACCTTTGCCGCTAAGGACTCCGAGCCTTGCGCGTGAATCTGATCTGCTCCCTTCTTGCCATCCTTTCCAACCTGCTTGACGGCAAACGTGCTATTGTTTAGCGCCTTCTGTCCTGCATTTGTCTCCTCTATCTCCTTTACGACTTCATGAGCCTCCTCCCATGTCGCAACTGCGCGGAACACATTTCCCCCCGACCCATCTGGCCGAAAACGTCTGTCACGTCTTACGTCGCGGGAAAGCGCGGGCCCAATCTTCCTGAAATATTGGATCAAGGCTTCCTTCGCGTTTAGACCAAGCCCAACGCTGTCTCGATCCGCCAGGTGAGACTCCCATCGCACTTCCCACTGGAAGGCGGAGAGTTTTCCTTTCTGAAGGGCATCACCTTCTTCCAAGACGCGAATCTCTTTCTCTTCCGCAGTCTCGGAGAACATCAAATGTTTGGATTTGATTTGCCTGTACACCTCGCCAGGATCTTCCTTGACTATTCCCGAG
The DNA here is from genome assembly GCA_964035705.1 of Porites rus. Lineage (NCBI taxonomy): Eukaryota > Metazoa > Cnidaria > Anthozoa > Scleractinia > Poritidae > Porites > Porites rus. Next base: position 6,990 of record CAXIVM010002188.1, on the reverse strand, counting down.
CCGAGGTTCTTGCGGTAAATCAGCTCATACGTTTTCAAACGGTGCTGCTTCAAGCATGCCTTCAACGTGGTGAGCTTTTCCATGTCAGTCATCCCGTCCCCATCATTTGCTAACCCAATCGTGGCTTCGAAAGAGTCATAGAACTCCTGGACTGACCGGTAGTCGCTGCACTCATCATCCAACGTGGGCCAATGGACTTTTGGGCTGACTTGAATGGTCGAGCGCTTCTGTTTCTTTCCGAGTGCTTCGGCCATGACTTTCGTCTGTTTCTCGATGGCTTCAGCAAAAGCGCTCACATCTACACCCCTACTAGCCTCGGACCGAGCGTCTCCTTCCAGCTCGGCGACGCGCCGCTTGAGATCCGCCACTTCTGCGGCTGGCCTCTCGATAGCTGGGCTTCGAAACCCATCTCCGTGGCCTAAGCCCACAGGAGAGCTTTCTCCGCGGCCCCTGCCCGCTGGAGTGTAGTCCAACACCTTCGACGGACCGCTCTTTTCAGGCGTCCCTTCATTTGAAGAGAAGACCTTTCCCATGGTTTTTTTTGCTGAGTTTCCCGCCTCTCTCCTGAATCATATGCAACAGGACTTCTAAACGGGCTTCATGCTCTCCTTCTTGCTCTTCAGGTGGATCTTCCAACAATAACTCGCGGAAAAACTCTTTGAGAGAGGCGAGCTGTTCCTCAGGCGTTTGCCCCTGAACCTTTTCTGAAAAAATGGCGCGAGCCACCTTGAGCTCCACCTTCTTGCATGTCCACCTCAGCTCCCATTTCTTGCAGGACATCTGCAATTCGGTAAACCCTTCGCGCAAACTTCTTTGCTGTTTCTTTATTCCCATCGTAAGGCCGTGCCATTGCGTGCTCAAGTGCTTCGGCAGTAACTGGTGCCTTGAACACACTTTCGTTGCCGACAGTAGAAGAAGCAGGAGTCGCTCTCCCATCCTCCAGCGCAAACCTGTCAGGATGTTCTGTCGACCTCCCGGCGCCGGTGGCCGCACGTCCCTTCCAGTCCCGTCGTCCGCACTCAGCAGCTCTTCCTCCTCCTGACTGTCGCTACTTCCTTCACTTGCTTCTCCTGGGTCTTCCTCATGGAGCGCGCGCATGACCTCGCGCCACAGCTCCGCTTCTTCCACCGTTTGTAGTGGTACCTGAGGTATCCCACGCGACGCGAAGGCCTTTGTCCTTCCGCTGCCCGCCAAGCAAGCCACTCCCTGTACCGCAACCTTTCAGGCCGCGGCACCACACCTGCCTCGATAGCTTCTAGCAAGGTCCCTTCGTATCCTCGGACTTGCTTTGCCATCTCAGCAGTGAGCCTGAGGCCTCGACTGCTTATCCTGGGGTCTTTGACACCGAGATTCCCAGAACAGCCCCCAACTGCGAAAGCGACGTGTCGGCTCGAGAACACCGCTTGACTTTTCGCCACACAGTCGAGGCTGTCAGGCTTCGTGCGCTTTGCACCTTGAGCCAAAAAACCAAAAGGCGGGCTCTTTCAGCCTAGCCTCAACCTACCTAACACCAGGAAGAGCAGGCACCTAGGAGAACTCCTGTTTCACATCTTGTTACTAGTAGTAAGGCCAGGAGCCCCTAGTAGCTTCTTGTTACTAGTAGTAAGGCACGTGTTACTACTAGCGTGGCACTTGTTCCTAGTAGCTTCTTGTTACTAGTAGTAAGGCCAGGAGCCCCTAGTAGCTTCTTGTTACTAGTAGCAAGGCACCTGTTACGACTAGCCTGGCACTTGTTCCTAGTAGCTTCTTGTTACTAGTAGTAAGGCCAGGAGCCCCTAGTAGCTTCTTGTTACTAGTAGTAAGGCACCTGTTACTACTAGCGTGGCACTTGTTCCTAGTAGCTTCTTGTTACTAGTAGTAAGGCCAGGAGCCCCTAGTAGCTTCTTGTTACTAGTAGTAAGGACACCTGTTACTACTAGCGTGGCACTTGTTCCTAGTAGCTTCTTGTTACTAGTAGTAAGGCCAGGAGCCCCTAGTAGCTTCTTGTTACTAGTAGTAAGGCACCTGTTACTACTAGCGTGGCACTTGTTCCTAGTAGCTTCTTGTTACTAGTTAGTAAGGCCAGGAGCCCCTAGTAGCTTCTTGTTACTAGTAGTAAGGCACCTGTTACTACTAGCGTGGCACTTGTTCCTAGTAGCTTCTTGTTACTAGTAGTAAGGCCAGGAGCCCCCTAGTAGCTTCTTGTTACTAGTAGTAAGGCACCTGTTGCTGCTAGCGTGGCACTTGTTCCTAGTAGCTTCTTGTTACTAGTAGTAAGGCCAGGAGCCCCTAGTAGCTTCTTGTTACTACTAGTAAGGCACCTGTTACTACTAGCGTCGCACTTGTTCCTAGTAGCTTCTTGTTACTAGTAGTAAGGCCAGGAGCCCTAGTAGCTTCTTGTTACTGGTAGCAAGGCACCTGTTACGACTAGCGTGGCACTTGTTCCTAGTAGCTTCTTGTTACTAGTAGTAAGGCCAGGAGCCCCTAGTAGCTTCTTGTTACTACTAGTAAGGCACCTGTTACTACTAGCGTGGCACTTGTTCCTAGTAGCTTCTTGTTGCTAGTAGTAAGGCCAGGAGCCCTAGTAGCTTCTGTTACTACTAGTAAGGCACCTGTTACTACCAGCGTGGCACTTGTTCCTAGTAGCTTCTTGTTACTAGTGGTAAGGCCAGGAGCCCCTAGTAGCTTCTTGTTACTACTAGTAAGGCACCTGTTACTACTAGCGTGGCACTTGTTCCTAGTAGCTTCTTGTTACTAGTAGTAAGGCCAGGAGCCCCTAGTAGCTTCTTGTTACTACTAGTAAGGCACCTGTTACTACTAGCGTGGCACTTGTTCCTAGTAGCTTCTTGTTACTAGTAGTAAGGCCAGGAGCCCCTTGTAGTTTCTTGTTACTACTAGTAAGGCACCTGTTACTACTAGCGTGGCACTTGTTCCTAGTAGCTTCTTGTTACTAGTAGTAAGGCCAGGAGCCCCTAGTAGCTTCTTGTTACTAGTAGTAAGGCACCTGTTACTACTAGCGTGGCACTTGTTCCTAGTAGCTTCTTGTTACTGTTACTACTAGCGTGGCACTTGTTCCTAGTAGCTTCTTGTTACTAGTAGTAAGGCTAGGAGCCCCTAGTAGCTTCTTGTTACTAGTAGTAAGGCACCTGTTACTACTAGCGTGGCACTTGTTCCTAGTAGCGTCTTGTTACTAGTAGTAAGGCCAGGAGCCCCTAGTAGCTTCTTGTTACTACTAGTAAGGCACCTGTTACTACTAGCGTGGCACTTGTTCCTAGTAGCTTCTTGTTACTAGTAGTAAGGCCAGGAGCCCCTAGTAGCTTCTTGTTACTAGTAGTAAGGCACCTGTTACTACTAGCTTGGCACTTGTTCCTAGTAGCTTCTTGTTACTAGTAGTAAGGCCAGGAGCCCCTAGTAGCTTCTTGTTACTAGTAGTAAGGCACCTGTTACTACTAGCGTGGCACTTGTTCCTAGTAGCTTCTTGTTACTAGTAGTAAGGCCAGGAGCCCCTAGTAGCGTCTTGTTACTACTAGTAAGGCACCTGTTACTACTAGCGTGGCACTTGTTCCTAGTAGCTTCTTGTTAGTAGTAGTAAGGCCAGGAGCCCCTAGTAGCTTCTTGTTACTACTAGTAAGGCACCTGTTACTACTAGCGTGGCACTTGTTACTAGTAGCGTCTTGTTACTAGTAGTAAGGCCAGGAGCCCCTAGTAGCTTCTTGTTACTACTAGTAAGGCACCTGTTACTACTAGCGTGGCACTTGTTCCTAGTAGCTTCTTGTTACTAGTAGTAAGGCCAGGAGCCCCTAGTAGCTTCTTGTTACTAGTAGTAAGGCACCTGTTACTACTAGCGTGGCACTTGTTCCTAGTAGCTTCTTGTTACTAGTAGTAAGGCCAGGAGCCCCTAGTAGCTTCTTGTTACGACTAGTAAGGCACCTGTTACTACTAGCGTGGCACTTGTTCCTAGTAGCTTCTTGTTACTAGTAGTAAGGCCAGGAGCCCCTAGTAGCTTCTTGTTACTACTAGTAAGGGCGCCTGTTACTACTAGCGTGGCACTTGTTCCTAGTAGCTTCTTGTTACTAGTAGTAAGGCCAGGAGCCCCTAGTAGCTTCTTGTTACTAGTAGTAAGGCACCTGTTACTACTAGCGTGGCACTTGTTCCTAGTAGCTTCTTGTTACTAGTAGTAAGGCCAGGAGCCCCTAGTAGCTTCTTGTTACTACTAGTAAGGCACCTGTTACTACTAGCGTGGCACTTGTTCCTAGTAGCTTCTTGTTACTAGTAGTAAGGCCAGGAGCCCCTAGTAGCTTCTTGTTACTAGTAGTAAGGCACCTGTTACTACTAGCGGTGGCACTTGTTCCTAGTAGCTTCTTGTTACTAGTAGTAAGGCCAGGAGCCCCTAGTAGCTTCTTGTTACTACTAGCGTGGCACTTGTTCCTAGTAGCTTCTTGTTACTAGTAGTAAGGCCAGGAGCCCCTAGTAGCTTCTTGTTACTACTAGTAAGGCACCTGTTACTACTAGCGTGGCACTTGTTCCTAGTAGCTTCTTGTTACTAGTAGTAAGGCCAGGAGCCCCTAGCAGCTTCTTGTTACTACTAGTAAGGCACCTGTTACTACTAGCGTGGCACTTGTTCGTAGTAGCTTCTTGTTAGTAGTAGTAAGGCCAGGAGCCCCTAGTAGCTTCTTGTTTCTACTAGTAAGGCACCTGTTACTACTAGCGTGGCACTTGTTCCTAGTAGCTTCTTGTTACTAGTAGTAAGGCCAGGAGCCCCTAGTAGCTTCTTGTTACTACTAGTAAGGCACCTGTTACTACTAGCGTGGCACTTGTTCCTAGTAGCTTCTTGTTACTAGTAGTAAGGCCAGGAGCCCCTAGTAGCTTCTTGTTACTACTAGTAAGGCACCTGTTACTACTAGCGTGGCGCTTGTTCCTAGTAGCTTCTCGTTACTAGTAGTAAGGCCAGGAGCTACTAGTAGTGTCCGATCGCTACTCGTAGCGATGCCAGGAGCGCCTAGTAGCTTCTTGTTACTACTAGTAAGGCACCTGTTACTAGTAGCGATGCCCTTTGTTACTAATAGCGATGGCGGCCAAAGCTTGCGCAGGAGCATCTTCGAGAATTTGCCACAGGACGGGTCCTCGCAAGTCATGTGGACTGAAAGACGGCCGGAAAACCAGAGGGACCGGAAAGCCTGTTTCATGAGGAAGATGCTTTTGGATTTGATCCCGAATCAGGCCGCAAGTTCAGGCAGGTGCGGGTTGCAACTTTGGTCTTTTCTCATCTCAGTTCATCTCAGTACCTTTGTCTTTGAAGGTTGTTGCTGATCATTAGTGCTGCACTAAGCAGCATCACCTCCTTCGCTGTAGATCGGGGCGCTGGTGTCTTACAGGCACGTGTGGTCGGAAAACCGAAAGACGAAAGATGTCGGTGGAGGTTCAGGCCAATGCCAGAGTAGTCGTAAGTCGTAAGAGTTTCAGATTCAAACTTTCATAGCAGTGACTTGTCGCCATCTGACACTCCAGGGGATGACAAAGGAGCTGCTGCTGGTGGTCGAAGACTTCATGGGTTTCTCCTCGCCACTTTGTCGTTCCAAGTGGCGACGTAGCACAGTGGTAGCAGTAGAACTGCAGCCCTAGTAAGGCCAGCCCCGTTCGTAGCGTCCTTGTTCGGACGACAGAGAAAGGGATGGAAAAAAGGATCCACAGAGAAAAGAGAAAGGAAACCGCAAAGCAATAGCGATGGCCTCCAGCCTACCAATGACAAAGAAACGACGAGTTGAGTCTGTGTAGTGGCGGAGTGTATCTGGCAAGCTTTGTAGCACACTTGTCGGTTTGTCTTTGCTCAGGAAGATCTTGCACTTCTGGGTCATATTTTTCTGCGCCTTGGCAGGTGTAGAGATCCTATTCATTCTTGAAAGGATTCGTCCAGCATGGGGTAAATAAACGGATCCTGTGCTTTTCTTCATCTCAACGGACAGAGTGTTGCATAGTGAATCATGGTGAGACATGGTGAAGCTATTCGGTTGGAGGCCGCTGGTGGTCACAGTGCGGTGACTGTCACCCACTCACGCCACAGGCAACGGCGCCTTGCTCTGGAGCGCCTATGCTTTGGTGCGCTTCAGCCCTGAGGCGGCTGGCTCAGGTCTCCCGGAGGTGAAATGCATCTTGAGCGCCTGGGACAGAAGAAAGACGAAAGACGTAGAAAGAGGAAACACACAATACATCAAACATGTAAATCAGATTCCTTCAAGAATTCGATTTGGAGATCGGATTCCTTCAAATTAGATTGGTTTCTCAAGCAAACATTCTCCAGCCACTCTTGCGTTGAACGAGTTTTGCAGAGTCTCGCAGGAGTGCTTCGCATCCGAGGTGGCATCGAGCTTTCCAACTTCCTCCAGCCACGGGTGTTGGCGGCCAAGTCCCTGGGTCTTACCCTGGTTCTTGGGGCATCAATGCCGGTGGGCAAGGACAGGGCGTGCCATGAAAAAGAATTTGGCATGTCCGACATGTTTTCGTGGTGCACCAGTATCTGTGAAAACCATGTGTTTTCAGACAAGTGTTTCAAGGCAAAACACGTGAGTCACAGTTTTTGCAAATGCATAGCCCGTGTTAAGACCGGCTGGCCACTCAGTGCACCGAAGGAAGGGCCTTTCGTGCATATCGCATCCTGTATCAGTGCGATTCTGCTGCCTCTTGACAATACCTGGTTTGAAGTGACCTGGGGCCTAAGCCTATAGGGGTTCTGTGGGTTTTGGTCACCTTCCCATTTTGTAGGGGGTTACAACGGACACAAACACAGACACGCTGAACTGACTATATTGCAGAGCAGAACCTGGCAAAAGAATGAATCATTTGGCCACTTCAAGTTCTTTTTCTGTGCAGAAACAAGCATTTTTGTCACTATTTGTAAGAATCTAGTAGGTGGAGGTCATCGCTATTAGGTTGGAGGCCATCGCTACGAGTAACAAGAAGCTACTAGAAACAAGCGCATTATCACGCGCTTTTTTGCATTGATTCTCCTTCCCA
>CAXIVM010002186.1:0-33352 GCA_964035705.1 Porites rus | reverse complement strand
AACAAGAAGTCAAGAATCATTCCTCGTCACCTCCAGTTGGCTGTGCGAAATGACGAAGAATTAAACAAACTCCTTGCCGGTGTCACCATCGCTCAAGGCGGTGTTCTTCCCAACATTCAGGCAGTATTACTACCTAAAAAGACAGAGAAGAAACAACACTAAGCGACGGCAACAACCATAAATACAAACGGCTCTTTTAGGAGCCACCAAGTCTAGAATAAAGTCATGACCAATCACGATATAAATTTGTAATCTACCCCCCAAATAGTATTCGCCGTCTCAGTTTGGGATTAATAACTGGATGGATACTTAGCCGCAAATAATTATGTCTCGCGGAAACTTGCTATTTCTACTTGTTTTTGCATGGTTCCATGTTCCTAGTTTTGTTCATAAATGCGTATACCAAAGCATATTTAGCGTTATTTCGGCTATAGCATGTAAGAAAGAAACAACAGCAACCACAACATTGCTTGAAACTGAAACCAGTCTTAGGTCAGTTTAGCTCGGTGTAACATGAATTTAAAGACTGATGTGATTATATCATGAAAGTTGAAATTGCGTTTGCTTTTTATGCAGGTTTCATTCGCGCTGTTTCCAACAGGTTTTTATACGAACTTCGAGGTACATACCAAGCGACAATCGAACAACTTTCTGATCTTTTTAAACGAGTACACAATTCATCGCATTCCTAGCAACCGGGAACAAACATTGCTGCTACTACTGAGCTTGAAATATTGTTTTCTTTGCGTCAAAATTACAAGAGATCGTCGTGATTTCATTCAGTACATAAGCTGTTTACGTAAAATAAACAGACACAGTTATAAACCGTCGTCGGTAACGACACAAACCAGCTTGCTCTCTTAATTCTGCGACAACAACAACGTACAGCAACAGTTTATTCACTAACTAAAGACAAAAGCTTTACAGTATTGTACGCCCCGCAAAGAGCTATGAGGCTAATCTAGACGGGAAAAAATAATTTCCCTTTATAAGTAACGACTGCGCTGCTGTAAAGTCACAAAAAAAGAAAAAACTCGCGTGGACGCACCCAGTAAATAAAGCGCTGAATCGATTTCAGGTGTATGTTGTCTTGTTCATATGTGTATAAACCTTCGGCAATGATCGTAATGAAAACAAATTCTCTTATCACGTATTTGGTCAGAGCTTTTCATACATTTGTTGGCTCCTAAAAGAGCCGTTGGTTTAAGTGTTGATCAGGGATCACAGTGTATTCTAACCCCCAAAACCGTACAGAGTACGTCCTTGTCGTTTCAGAGCGTATACTACGTCCATGGCTGTAACGGTCTTACGCTTGGCGTGCTCGGTGTAGGTCACGGCATCGCGGATAACGTTCTCAAGGAAAACTTTCAGAACACCGCGTGTCTCCTCGTAGATCAGTCCAGAAATTCGCTTTACACCCCCACGGCGAGCGAGACGACGGATCGCTGGCTTGGTAATTCCTTGGATATTATCGCGTAGAATCTTACGATGACGCTTAGCACCACCTTTGCCCAAGCCTTTACCTCCTTTGCCGCGACCGGACATTCTCGGTTGTCTGAATTATCGTCAAGGTTTAAAAAGGGACAGGTCTCGTACTATGTTAAATCACTGCAGAACAGAAATTGCTTTTCAATCTATACCCTTCAATCTGACCTCTCGGGAAACATTATTTCTTGTGTTTACATAGATTTGTTCTTAGTAAAAGGACAACAAAAGAATATTATAATTTTCTTTCGCCCCACTGTCTATTGTAAGGCATGCAAATCAAAGCAGGGTGTCTCCGAAGCCGAACCAATCAGAAATACATAAATTCTTAAATATCCAATCGGCTTGCGACAGCCTCCTGATAAATCGCGGCCATAAAAATTGCCAAGCTTTCACATAGAGCCTTTAATCTTCTGAACATCAGTTTCACAGTCATGGCCCGAACCAAACAAACAGCGAGAAAGTCCACCGGAGGAAAAGCGCCTCGTAAACAGCTGGCTACTAAGGCAGCTCGAAAGAGCGCTCCTGCTACTGGTGGCGTGAAAAAACCGCACCGTTACAGGCCAGGAACAGTGGCCCTCAGAGAGATCCGTCGTTATCAGAAGTCCACCGAGTTGCTGATTCGCAAGTTACCGTTTCAGCGTCTTGTTCGAGAAATCGCTCAGGATTTCAAGACCGACTTGCGCTTTCAAAGCTCAGCCGTGCTGGCTCTTCAAGAGGCTAGCGAAGCCTACCTGGTCGGTCTTTTCGAGGACACCAACCTTTGCGCCATTCACGCTAAACGTGTCACCATCATGCCTAAAGATATCCAGTTGGCTCGTAGGATCCGGGGCGAACGTGCATAACAGCTCAGCTCGGTTCTGACAATCTCACAACACAAACGGCTCCTTTAGGAGCCACCACCTGACAATAAAAGTTAATGGCCAATAAACTACTTCTTACCTTGTCTCTACTTGTTTCTTTTTTAGTTACTAGTGAAATGAGACAGACATAATTCTCATACTCTACGCCGTTACAGGTTTTTCGCGATAATACACACAACACAAGTGCTGCACAGGACACAGTAGAGTACTAGTATCTCTAAGCTTACCAAAAAATTAGTGATTGCGCCCAACATCTCCTTATTCGTTCAGTTAATCTCTCTGCCTGTCTTCCTAAGTTGACGTTTACAATCCATCTCATTTTCAAAGAACTTAGCAAACGTCTTAGAGGTTACAGATCTATCGCGATCAGTAGTAACTGATCCCTCTGCGGTCCGCTATAACAACTTAAGAAAAGAGTTGCGCAAGTAACCAACATTAGCTATCGCTGTGGAGACAATAACGAGACATGTCTGCCAAAAGCACCCAGAAGAAAGCTTCTAAACAGCCGGCCGAACACCCTAAGTATGCAGAAATGATCATACAAGCCCTTCACGCCCTGAAAGATCGTAATGGTTCCTCGCGTCAGGCTGTCGACAAGTACGTTAAGAACCATTTCAAAGTGGGAGACAAAGCAAGTCATTTTATTAAAATGGCTCTTAAGAGAGGCGTGGAGAGTGGTCAATTTATCAACACCAAAGGGTCCGGAGCTTCAGGTTCTTTCAAGGTCAACAAAGAAGTACAGAAAGCAAAGGCAACCAAAGACCCGGCGAAGAAGACCAAAACCGCCGATCCAGCCAACAAACCAAAAATAAAGAAGGTCGCCGCGAAAGAAAAGACCGCCCGCAAACCAGCCGAGAAAACCAAGAAATCGCCGGGTAAGAAAGTTTCCAGCAGCAAGAAGAAGACACCTCTCGTGCCAAAGAAGACTGCTACAAAGAAGCCGTTGCCTAAGAAAGCGAAAGAAAGCAAAGCCTCGGTTAAAAAAACAGTCAACAAGAAAGTCAGTGGCAAGTAAAACTCGCCCGCTTATTCAACTACCGGCTCCTTTAGGAGCCACCAAATAAAGTAAAGTCATCACCAATATCACCTCTAGTATGTTGACCTTAGGTCACCGTCACCTATAGCACAGTATTTATTTCTCCTTTGCCGAAACTGATTTCGTTTTTGTTGAGCAGAAGGTTACTTGAACCGCGGCTTAGAGACGCCTTAAAAGAGTAAACAAAAGCCACTCCATAAGATCAGATCAGATCAGATCAGATCAGATAAGATAAATACTTTTTATTCGAAGTGGTCAGTACATGCACCTTAGTCAAGAAACTGGTTATCAGGTATCCGGGTAATGAAAACTACCGTAAACATCAATATTGAATAGTCAGAATCCCTCCCGCTTAACTGATTTGAAGTATTAAAACCCTTACATCCCGGAAAATATATATTTGCAGCCTGGTAAACCGTTCTCTTGTTCTCAAGTGCAGTACCGAAGTGACCTGTTCATGCCTGTAACACTTTTAAGTAACGTTGTTTTACGAATTACGTCAGTTGATTCTCTGGCGTGGTGTAGTGGTCATCGCGCTGGGAAGGAGATCCTGCGGAAACTGTTTGGCTCGGTGCGTGTTGTCACCCAGCAATCGTTTATTTGTTTCTTTTTTTTTTCTTCTTTTCTCCTTGCTTACATAAAAATCATCTTTTAAAACCTTTATCTGTTTTTTGTTGTTGTTGTTGTTGTTGTTTTTTTTTTTTATGTAAAAAGTAAAGTTGAACGGGGAAATAGAGGAATGATTTGTTCGTTTTAATGGGAGCAAGTGTGCGAGCGAGCGAGTGTCGGGGTTTATAATGACGATTGAAAACTCTAAGAAACCGTGTTGAGTGTTGATCATTGCTTTTTTTGACATTTGGTGGCTCCTAAAAGAGCCGTTGTTTAGATCTGGTATTGAAGAATGGTTTTCACTTGCTACTAGTGTACTTCGTGACGGCCTTGGTACCCTCACTGACTGCGTGCTTTGCGAGTTCTCCTGGAAGGAGCAGTCTGATGGCTGTCTGAATCTCGCGGGAGCTGATAGTGGACTTCTTGTTGTAGTGGGCTAGACGGGAGGATTCTGTAGCAATGCGCTCGAAGATATCGTTCACGAAAGAGTTCATGATACCCATTGCTTTGCTGGAGATTCCGGTGTCAGGATGTACCTGCTTTAACACTTTGTAGATGTAGATCGCATAACTCTCCTTCCGTTTCGATCGCCGTTTTTTCGTACTGTCGCCCGACGTGGATTTTGCCTTACCGCCGCTCTTCTTCTCTCCTTTTTTAGCTGCAATCGGTTTAGGTGCCATGGTAAAGAAAGATATCTCTGCCTTTTCGAAATCGAGTTTGCTAATTCGGGATATCACAGTTTCTATTTATGTTGCCAAATTCAATAGGATCAATTAATATGCGGATCGCAAGTTCTCGTCGGTGATTGGTGTTTTGTTTTTCTCGGTGTAAACAATGGAGCGTGCCGCCAATCGACACAAAGAGAACAATTGCAAGGCTAGAATTTCTTTTTATGAGCCAATGTTAGACTTTTGATTGGTGCAATCTGATCCACGAAACGCAGTCCGCGCGTGATAAATTATGGCGGCCGAAGTTATGTCTTGGAAAACAGTCTCCTGAAACTTAAACTGAAACTTAATATACGAGTTAGTCGACAAAATGACCGGACGAGGAAAAGGTAAAGCCCAGGGCACCAAGTCAAAGACTCGTTCTTCCAGGGCAGGACTACAATTTCCTGTTGGTCGCATCCATCGCCTTCTTCGTAAAGGCAACTACGCTGAACGCGTCGGAGCCGGTGCTCCCGTGTACTTGGCTGCCGTACTTGAGTATCTGAGTGCTGAGATCCTCGAGTTAGCAGGAAACGCAGCACGCGACAACAAGAAGTCAAGAATCATTCCTCGTCACCTCCAGTTGGCTGTGCGAAATGACGAAGAATTAAACAAACTCCTTGCCGGTGTCACCATCGCTCAAGGCGGTGTTCTTCCCAACATTCAGGCAGTATTACTACCTAAAAAGACAGAGAAGAAACAACACTAAGCGACGGCAACAACCATAAATACAAACGGCTCTTTTAGGAGCCACCAAGTCTAGAATAAAGTCATGACCAATCACGATATAAATTTGTAATCTACCCCCCAAATAGTATTCGCCGTCTCAGTTTGGGATTAATAACTGGATGGATATTTAGCCGCAAATAATTATGTCTCGCGGAAACTTGCTATTTCTACTTGTTTTTGCATGGTTCCATGTTCCTAGTTTTGTTCATAAATGCGTATACCAAAGCATATTTAGCGTTATTTCGGCTATAGCATGTAAGAAAGAAACAACAGCAACCACAACATTGCTTGAAACTGAAACCAGTCTTAGGTCAGTTTAGCTCGGTGTAACATGAATTTAAAGACTGATGTGATTATATCATGAAAGTTGAAATTGCGTTTGCTTTTTATGCAGGTTTCATTCGCGCTGTTTCCAACAGGTTTTTATACGAACTTCGAGGTACATACCAAGCGACAATCGAACAACTTTCTGATCTTTTTAAACGAGTACACAATTCATCGCATTCCTAGCAACCGGGAACAAACATTGCTGCTACTACTGAGCTTGAAATATTGTTTTCTTTGCGTCAAAATTACAAGAGATCGTCGTGATTTCATTCAGTACATAAGCTGTTTACGTAAAATAAACAGACACAGTTATAAACCGTCGTCGGTAACGACACAAACCAGCTTGCTCTCTTAATTCTGCGACAACAACAACGTACAGCAACAGTTTATTCACTAACTAAAGACAAAAGCTTTACAGTATTGTACGCCCCGCAAAGAGCTATGAGGCTAATCTAGACGGGAAAAAATAATTTCCCTTTATAAGTAACGACTGCGCTGCTGTAAAGTCACAAAAAAAGAAAAAACTCGCGTGGACGCACCCAGTAAATAAAGCGCTGAATCGATTTCAGGTGTATGTTGTCTTGTTCATATGTGTATAAACCTTCGGCAATGATCGTAATGAAAACAAATTCTCTTATCACGTATTTGGTCAGAGCTTTTCATACATTTGTTGGCTCCTAAAAGAGCCGTTGGTTTAAGTGTTGATCAGGGATCACAGTGTATTCTAACCCCCAAAACCGTACAGAGTACGTCCTTGTCGTTTCAGAGCGTATACTACGTCCATGGCTGTAACGGTCTTACGCTTGGCGTGCTCGGTGTAGGTCACGGCATCGCGGATAACGTTCTCAAGGAAAACTTTCAGAACACCGCGTGTCTCCTCGTAGATCAGTCCAGAAATTCGCTTTACACCCCCACGGCGAGCGAGACGACGGATCGCTGGCTTGGTAATTCCTTGGATATTATCGCGTAGAATCTTACGATGACGCTTAGCACCACCTTTGCCCAAGCCTTTACCTCCTTTGCCGCGACCGGACATTCTCGGTTGTCTGAATTATCGTCAAGGTTTAAAAAGGGACAGGTCTCGTACTATGTTAAATCACTGCAGAACAGAAATTGCTTTTCAATCTATACCCTTCAATCTGACCTCTCGGGAAACATTATTTCTTGTGTTTACATAGATTTGTTCTTAGTAAAAGGACAACAAAAGAATATTATAATTTTCTTTCGCCCCACTGTCTATTGTAAGGCATGCAAATCAAAGCAGGGTGTCTCCGAAGCCGAACCAATCAGAAATACATAAATTCTTAAATATCCAATCGGCTTGCGACAGCCTCCTGATAAATCGCGGCCATAAAAATTGCCAAGCTTTCACATAGAGCCTTTAATCTTCTGAACATCAGTTTCACAGTCATGGCCCGAACCAAACAAACAGCGAGAAAGTCCACCGGAGGAAAAGCGCCTCGTAAACAGCTGGCTACTAAGGCAGCTCGAAAGAGCGCTCCTGCTACTGGTGGCGTGAAAAAACCGCACCGTTACAGGCCAGGAACAGTGGCCCTCAGAGAGATCCGTCGTTATCAGAAGTCCACCGAGTTGCTGATTCGCAAGTTACCGTTTCAGCGTCTTGTTCGAGAAATCGCTCAGGATTTCAAGACCGACTTGCGCTTTCAAAGCTCAGCCGTGCTGGCTCTTCAAGAGGCTAGCGAAGCCTACCTGGTCGGTCTTTTCGAGGACACCAACCTTTGCGCCATTCACGCTAAACGTGTCACCATCATGCCTAAAGATATCCAGTTGGCTCGTAGGATCCGGGGCGAACGTGCATAACAGCTCAGCTCGGTTCTGACAATCTCACAACACAAACGGCTCCTTTAGGAGCCACCACCTGACAATAAAAGTTAATGGCCAATAAACTACTTCTTACCTTGTCTCTACTTGTTTCTTTTTTAGTTACTAGTGAAATGAGACAGACATAATTCTCATACTCTACGCCGTTACAGGTTTTTCGCGATAATACACACAACACAAGTGCTGCACAGGACACAGTAGAGTACTAGTATCTCTAAGCTTACCAAAAAATTAGTGATTGCGCCCAACATCTCCTTATTCGTTCAGTTAATCTCTCTGCCTGTCTTCCTAAGTTGACGTTTACAATCCATCTCATTTTCAAAGAACTTAGCAAACGTCTTAGAGGTTACAGATCTATCGCGATCAGTAGTAACTGATCCCTCTGCGGTCCGCTATAACAACTTAAGAAAAGAGTTGCGCAAGTAACCAACATTAGCTATCGCTGTGGAGACAATAACGAGACATGTCTGCCAAAAGCACCCAGAAGAAAGCTTCTAAACAGCCGGCCGAACACCCTAAGTATGCAGAAATGATCATACAAGCCCTTCACGCCCTGAAAGATCGTAATGGTTCCTCGCGTCAGGCTGTCGACAAGTACGTTAAGAACCATTTCAAAGTGGGAGACAAAGCAAGTCATTTTATTAAAATGGCTCTTAAGAGAGGCGTGGAGAGTGGTCAATTTATCAACACCAAAGGGTCCGGAGCTTCAGGTTCTTTCAAGGTCAACAAAGAAGTACAGAAAGCAAAGGCAACCAAAGACCCGGCGAAGAAGACCAAAACCGCCGATCCAGCCAACAAACCAAAAATAAAGAAGGTCGCCGCGAAAGAAAAGACCGCCCGCAAACCAGCCGAGAAAACCAAGAAATCGCCGGGTAAGAAAGTTTCCAGCAGCAAGAAGAAGACACCTCTCGTGCCAAAGAAGACTGCTACAAAGAAGCCGTTGCCTAAGAAAGCGAAAGAAAGCAAAGCCTCGGTTAAAAAAACAGTCAACAAGAAAGTCAGTGGCAAGTAAAACTCGCCCCGCTTATTCAACTACCGGCTCCTTTAGGAGCCACCAAATAAAGTAAAGTCATCACCAATATCACCTCTAGTATGTTGACCTTAGGTCACCGTCACCTATAGCACAGTATTTATTTCTCCTTTGCCGAAACTGATTTCGTTTTTGTTGAGCAGAAGGTTACTTGAACCGCGGCTTAGAGACGCCTTAAAAGAGTAAACAAAAGCCACTCCATAAGATCAGATCAGATCAGATCAGATCAGATAAGATAAATACTTTTTATTCGAAGTGGTCAGTACATGCACCTTAGTCAAGAAACTGGTTATCAGGTATCCGGGTAATGAAAACTACCGTAAACATCAATATTGAATAGTCAGAATCCCTCCCGCTTAACTGATTTGAAGTATTAAAACCCTTACATCCCGGAAAATATATATTTGCAGCCTGGTAAACCGTTCTCTTGTTCTCAAGTGCAGTACCGAAGTGACCTGTTCATGCCTGTAACACTTTTAAGTAACGTTGTTTTACGAATTACGTCAGTTGATTCTCTGGCGTGGTGTAGTGGTCATCGCGCTGGGAAGGAGATCCTGCGGAAACTGTTTGGCTCGGTGCGTGTTGTCACCCAGCAATCGTTTATTTGTTTCTTTTTTTTTTCTTCTTTTCTCCTTGCTTACATAAAAATCATCTTTTAAAACCTTTATCTGTTTTTTGTTGTTGTTGTTGTTGTTGTTTTTTTTTTTTATGTAAAAAGTAAAGTTGAACGGGAAATAGAGGAATGATTTGTTCGTTTTAATGGGAGCAAGTGTGCGAGCGAGCGAGTGTCGGGGTTTATAATGACGATTGAAAACTCTAAGAAACCGTGTTGAGTGTTGATCATTGCTTTTTTTGACATTTGGTGGCTCCTAAAAGAGCCGTTGTTTAGATCTGGTATTGAAGAATGGTTTTCACTTGCTACTAGTGTACTTCGTGACGGCCTTGGTACCCTCACTGACTGCGTGCTTTGCGAGTTCTCCTGGAAGGAGCAGTCTGATGGCTGTCTGAATCTCGCGGGAGCTGATAGTGGACTTCTTGTTGTAGTGGGCTAGACGGGAGGATTCTGTAGCAATGCGCTCGAAGATATCGTTCACGAAAGAGTTCATGATACCCATTGCTTTGCTGGAGATTCCGGTGTCAGGATGTACCTGCTTTAACACTTTGTAGATGTAGATCGCATAACTCTCCTTCCGTTTCGATCGCCGTTTTTTCGTACTGTCGCCCGACGTGGATTTTGCCTTACCGCCGCTCTTCTTCTCTCCTTTTTTAGCTGCAATCGGTTTAGGTGCCATGGTAAAGAAAGATATCTCTGCCTTTTCGAAATCGAGTTTGCTAATTCGGGATATCACAGTTTCTATTTATGTTGCCAAATTCAATAGGATCAATTAATATGCGGATCGCAAGTTCTCGTCGGTGATTGGTGTTTTGTTTTTCTCGGTGTAAACAATGGAGCGTGCCGCCAATCGACACAAAGAGAACAATTGCAAGGCTAGAATTTCTTTTTATGAGCCAATGTTAGACTTTTGATTGGTGCAATCTGATCCACGAAACGCAGTCCGCGCGTGATAAATTATGGCGGCCGAAGTTATGTCTTGGAAAACAGTCTCCTGAAACTTAAACTGAAACTTAATATACGAGTTAGTCGACAAAATGACCGGACGAGGAAAAGGTAAAGCCCAGGGCACCAAGTCAAAGACTCGTTCTTCCAGGGCAGGACTACAATTTCCTGTTGGTCGCATCCATCGCCTTCTTCGTAAAGGCAACTACGCTGAACGCGTCGGAGCCGGTGCTCCCGTGTACTTGGCTGCCGTACTTGAGTATCTGAGTGCTGAGATCCTCGAGTTAGCAGGAAACGCAGCACGCGACAACAAGAAGTCAAGAATCATTCCTCGTCACCTCCAGTTGGCTGTGCGAAATGACGAAGAATTAAACAAACTCCTTGCCGGTGTCACCATCGCTCAAGGCGGTGTTCTTCCCAACATTCAGGCAGTATTACTACCTAAAAAGACAGAGAAGAAACAACACTAAGCGACGGCAACAACCATAAATACAAACGGCTCTTTTAGGAGCCACCAAGTCTAGAATAAAGTCATGACCAATCACGATATAAATTTGTAATCTACCCCCCAAATAGTATTCGCCGTCTCAGTTTGGGATTAATAACTGGATGGATACTTAGCCGCAAATAATTATGTCTCGCGGAAACTTGCTATTTCTACTTGTTTTTGCATGGTTCCATGTTCCTAGTTTTGTTCATAAATGCGTATACCAAAGCATATTTAGCGTTATTTCGGCTATAGCATGTAAGAAAGAAACAACAGCAACCACAACATTGCTTGAAACTGAAACCAGTCTTAGGTCAGTTTAGCTCGGTGTAACATGAATTTAAAGACTGATGTGATTATATCATGAAAGTTGAAATTGCGTTTGCTTTTTATGCAGGTTTCATTCGCGCTGTTTCCAACAGGTTTTTATACGAACTTCGAGGTACATACCAAGCGACAATCGAACAACTTTCTGATCTTTTAAACGAGTACACAATTCATCGCATTCCTAGCAACCGGGAACAAACATTGCTGCTACTACTGAGCTTGAAATATTGTTTTCTTTGCGTCAAAATTACAAGAGATCGTCGTGATTTCATTCAGTACATAAGCTGTTTACGTAAAATAAACAGACACAGTTATAAACCGTCGTCGGTAACGACACAAACCAGCTTGCTCTCTTAATTCTGCGACAAACAACAACGTACAGCAACAGTTTATTCACTAACTAAAGACAAAAGCTTTACAGTATTGTACGCCCCGCAAAGAGCTATGAGGCTAATCTAGACGGGAAAAAATAATTTCCCTTTATAAGTAACGACTGCGCTGCTGTAAAGTCACAAAAAAAGAAAAAACTCGCGTGGACGCACCCAGTAAATAAAGCGCTGAATCGATTTCAGGTGTATGTTGTCTTGTTCATATGTGTATAAACCTTCGGCAATGATCGTAATGAAAACAAATTCTCTTATCACGTATTTGGTCAGAGCTTTTCATACATTTGTTGGCTCCTAAAAGAGCCGTTGGTTTAAGTGTTGATCAGGGATCACAGTGTATTCTAACCCCCAAAACCGTACAGAGTACGTCCTTGTCGTTTCAGAGCGTATACTACGTCCATGGCTGTAACGGTCTTACGCTTGGCGTGCTCGGTGTAGGTCACGGCATCGCGGATAACGTTCTCAAGGAAAACTTTCAGAACACCGCGTGTCTCCTCGTAGATCAGTCCAGAAATTCGCTTTACACCCCCACGGCGAGCGAGACGACGGATCGCTGGCTTGGTAATTCCTTGGATATTATCGCGTAGAATCTTACGATGACGCTTAGCACCACCTTTGCCCAAGCCTTTACCTCCTTTGCCGCGACCGGACATTCTCGGTTGTCTGAATTATCGTCAAGGTTTAAAAAGGGACAGGTCTCGTACTATGTTAAATCACTGCAGAACAGAAATTGCTTTTCAATCTATACCCTTCAATCTGACCTCTCGGGAAACATTATTTCTTGTGTTTACATAGATTTGTTCTTAGTAAAAGGACAACAAAAGAATATTATAATTTTCTTTCGCCCCACTGTCTATTGTAAGGCATGCAAATCAAAGCAGGGTGTCTCCGAAGCCGAACCAATCAGAAATACATAAATTCTTAAATATCCAATCGGCTTGCGACAGCCTCCTGATAAATCGCGGCCATAAAAATTGCCAAGCTTTCACATAGAGCCTTTAATCTTCTGAACATCAGTTTCACAGTCATGGCCCGAACCAAACAAACAGCGAGAAAGTCCACCGGAGGAAAAGCGCCTCGTAAACAGCTGGCTACTAAGGCAGCTCGAAAGAGCGCTCCTGCTACTGGTGGCGTGAAAAAACCGCACCGTTACAGGCCAGGAACAGTGGCCCTCAGAGGATCCGTCGTTATCAGAAGTCCACCGAGTTGCTGATTCGCAAGTTACCGTTTCAGCGTCTTGTTCGAGAAATCGCTCAGGATTTCAAGACCGACTTGCGCTTTCAAAGCTCAGCCGTGCTGGCTCTTCAAGAGGCTAGCGAAGCCTACCTGGTCGGTCTTTTCGAGGACACCAACCTTTGCGCCATTCACGCTAAACGTGTCACCATCATGCCTAAAGATATCCAGTTGGCTCGTAGGATCCGGGGCGAACGTGCATAACAGCTCAGCTCGGTTCTGACAATCTCACAACACAAACGGCTCCTTTAGGAGCCACCACCTGACAATAAAAGTTAATGGCCAATAAACTACTTCTTACCTTGTCTCTACTTGTTTCTTTTTTAGTTACTAGTGAAATGAGACAGACATAATTCTCATACTCTACGCCGTTACAGGTTTTTCGCGATAATACACACAACACAAGTGCTGCACAGGACACAGTAGAGTACTAGTATCTCTAAGCTTACCAAAAAATTAGTGATTGCGCCCAACATCTCCTTATTCGTTCAGTTAATCTCTCTGCCTGTCTTCCTAAGTTGACGTTTACAATCCATCTCATTTTCAAAGAACTTAGCAAACGTCTTAGAGGTTACAGATCTATCGCGATCAGTAGTAACTGATCCCTCTGCGGTCCGCTATAACAACTTAAGAAAAGAGTTGCGCAAGTAACCAACATTAGCTATCGCTGTGGAGACAATAACGAGACATGTCTGCCAAAAGCACCCAGAAGAAAGCTTCTAAACAGCCGGCCGAACACCCTAAGTATGCAGAAATGATCATACAAGCCCTTCACGCCCTGAAAGATCGTAATGGTTCCTCGCGTCAGGCTGTCGACAAGTACGTTAAGAACCATTTCAAAGTGGGAGACAAAGCAAGTCATTTTATTAAAATGGCTCTTAAGAGAGGCGTGGAGAGTGGTCAATTTATCAACACCAAAGGGTCCGGAGCTTCAGGTTCTTTCAAGGTCAACAAAGAAGTACAGAAAGCAAAGGCAACCAAAGACCCGGCGAAGAAGACCAAAACCGCCGATCCAGCCAACAAACCAAAAATAAAGAAGGTCGCCGCGAAAGAAAAGACCGCCCGCAAACCAGCCGAGAAAACCAAGAAATCGCCGGGTAAGAAAGTTTCCAGCAGCAAGAAGAAGACACCTCTCGTGCCAAAGAAGACTGCTACAAAGAAGCCGTTGCCTAAGAAAGCGAAAGAAAGCAAAGCCTCGGTTAAAAAAACAGTCAACAAGAAAGTCAGTGGCAAGTAAAACTCGCCCGCTTATTCAACTACCGGCTCCTTTAGGAGCCACCAAATAAAGTAAAGTCATCACCAATATCACCTCTAGTATGTTGACCTTAGGTCACCGTCACCTATAGCACAGTATTTATTTCTCCTTTGCCGAAACTGATTTCGTTTTTGTTGAGCAGAAGGTTACTTGAACCGCGGCTTAGAGACGCCTTAAAAGAGTAAACAAAAGCCACTCCATAAGATCAGATCAGATCAGATCAGATCAGATAAGATAAATACTTTTTATTCGAAGTGGTCAGTACATGCACCTTAGTCAAGAAACTGGTTATCAGGTATCCGGGTAATGAAAACTACCGTAAACATCAATATTGAATAGTCAGAATCCCTCCCGCTTAACTGATTTGAAGTATTAAAACCCTTACATCCCGGAAAATATATATTTGCAGCCTGGTAAACCGTTCTCTTGTTCTCAAGTGCAGTACCGAAGTGACCTGTTCATGCCTGTAACACTTTTAAGTAACGTTGTTTTACGAATTACGTCAGTTGATTCTCTGGCGTGGTGTAGTGGTCATCGCGCTGGGAAGGAGATCCTGCGGAAACTGTTTGGCTCGGTGCGTGTTGTCACCCAGCAATCGTTTATTTGTTTCTTTTTTTTTTCTTCTTTTCTCCTTGCTTACATAAAAATCATCTTTTAAAACCTTTATCTGTTTTTTGTTGTTGTTGTTGTTGTTGTTTTTTTTTTTTATGTAAAAAGTAAAGTTGAACGGGGAAATAGAGGAATGATTTGTTCGTTTTAATGGGAGCAAGAAGTGTGCGAGCGAGCGAGTGTCGGGGTTTATAATGACGATTGAAAACTCTAAGAAACCGTGTTGAGTGTTGATCATTGCTTTTTTTGACATTTGGTGGCTCCTAAAAGAGCCGTTGTTTAGATCTGGTATTGAAGAATGGTTTTCACTTGCTACTAGTGTACTTCGTGACGGCCTTGGTACCCTCACTGACTGCGTGCTTTGCGAGTTCTCCTGGAAGGAGCAGTCTGATGGCTGTCTGAATCTCGCGGGAGCTGATAGTGGACTTCTTGTTGTAGTGGGCTAGACGGGAGGATTCTGTAGCAATGCGCTCGAAGATATCGTTCACGAAAGAGTTCATGATACCCATTGCTTTGCTGGAGATTCCGGTGTCAGGATGTACCTGCTTTAACACTTTGTAGATGTAGATCGCATAACTCTCCTTCCGTTTCGATCGCCGTTTTTTCGTACTGTCGCCCGACGTGGATTTTGCCTTACCGCCGCTCTTCTTCTCTCCTTTTTTAGCTGCAATCGGTTTAGGTGCCATGGTAAAGAAAGATATCTCTGCCTTTTCGAAATCGAGTTTGCTAATTCGGGATATCACAGTTTCTATTTATGTTGCCAAATTCAATAGGATCAATTAATATGCGGATCGCAAGTTCTCGTCGGTGATTGGTGTTTTGTTTTTCTCGGTGTAAACAATGGAGCGTGCCGCCAATCGACACAAAGAGAACAATTGCAAGGCTAGAATTTCTTTTTATGAGCCAATGTTAGACTTTTGATTGGTGCAATCTGATCCACGAAACGCAGTCCGCGCGTGATAAATTATGGCGGCCGAAGTTATGTCTTGGAAAACAGTCTCCTGAAACTTAAACTGAAACTTAATATACGAGTTAGTCGACAAAATGACCGGACGAGGAAAAGGTAAAGCCCAGGGCACCAAGTCAAAGACTCGTTCTTCCAGGGCAGGACTACAATTTCCTGTTGGTCGCATCCATCGCCTTCTTCGTAAAGGCAACTACGCTGAACGCGTCGGAGCCGGTGCTCCCGTGTACTTGGCTGCCGTACTTGAGTATCTGAGTGCTGAGATCCTCGAGTTAGCAGGAAACGCAGCACGCGACAACAAGAAGTCAAGAATCATTCCTCGTCACCTCCAGTTGGCTGTGCGAAATGACGAAGAATTAAACAAACTCCTTGCCGGTGTCACCATCGCTCAAGGCGGTGTTCTTCCCAACATTCAGGCAGTATTACTACCTAAAAAGACAGAGAAGAAACAACACTAAGCGACGGCAACAACCATAAATACAAACGGCTCTTTTAGGAGCCACCAAGTCTAGAATAAAGTCATGACCAATCACGATATAAATTTGTAATCTACCCCCCAAATAGTATTCGCCGTCTCAGTTTGGGATTAATAACTGGATGGATACTTAGCCGCAAATAATTATGTCTCGCGGAAACTTGCTATTTCTACTTGTTTTTGCATGGTTCCATGTTCCTAGTTTTGTTCATAAATGCGTATACCAAAGCATATTTAGCGTTATTTCGGCTATAGCATGTAAGAAAGAAACAACAGCAACCACAACATTGCTTGAAACTGAAACCAGTCTTAGGTCAGTTTAGCTCGGTGTAACATGAATTTAAAGACTGATGTGATTATATCATGAAAGTTGAAATTGCGTTTGCTTTTTATGCAGGTTTCATTCGCGCTGTTTCCAACAGGTTTTTATACGAACTTCGAGGTACATACCAAGCGACAATCGAACAACTTTCTGATCTTTTTAAACGAGTACACAATTCATCGCATTCCTAGCAACCGGGAACAAACATTGCTGCTACTACTGAGCTTGAAATATTGTTTTCTTTGCGTCAAAATTACAAGAGATCGTCGTGATTTCATTCAGTACATAAGCTGTTTACGTAAAATAAACAGACACAGTTATAAACCGTCGTCGGTAACGACACAAACCAGCTTGCTCTCTTAATTCTGCGACAACAACAACGTACAGCAACAGTTTATTCACTAACTAAAGACAAAAGCTTTACAGTATTGTACGCCCCGCAAAGAGCTATGAGGCTAATCTAGACGGGAAAAAATAATTTCCCTTTATAAGTAACGACTGCGCTGCTGTAAAGTCACAAAAAAAGAAAAAACTCGCGTGGACGCACCCAGTAAATAAAGCGCTGAATCGATTTCAGGTGTATGTTGTCTTGTTCATATGTGTATAAACCTTCGGCAATGATCGTAATGAAAACAAATTCTCTTATCACGTATTTGGTCAGAGCTTTTCATACATTTGTTGGCTCCTAAAAGAGCCGTTGGTTTAAGTGTTGATCAGGGATCACAGTGTATTCTAACCCCCAAAACCGTACAGAGTACGTCCTTGTCGTTTCAGAGCGTATACTACGTCCATGGCTGTAACGGTCTTACGCTTGGCGTGCTCGGTGTAGGTCACGGCATCGCGGATAACGTTCTCAAGGAAAACTTTCAGAACACCGCGTGTCTCCTCGTAGATCAGTCCAGAAATTCGCTTTACACCCCCACGGCGAGCGAGACGACGGATCGCTGGCTTGGTAATTCCTTGGATATTATCGCGTAGAATCTTACGATGACGCTTAGCACCACCTTTGCCCAAGCCTTTACCTCCTTTGCCGCGACCGGACATTCTCGGTTGTCTGAATTATCGTCAAGGTTTAAAAAGGGACAGGTCTCGTACTATGTTAAATCACTGCAGAACAGAAATTGCTTTTCAATCTATACCCTTCAATCTGACCTCTCGGGAAACATTATTTCTTGTGTTTACATAGATTTGTTCTTAGTAAAAGGACAACAAAAGAATATTATAATTTTCTTTCGCCCCACTGTCTATTGTAAGGCATGCAAATCAAAGCAGGGTGTCTCCGAAGCCGAACCAATCAGAAATACATAAATTCTTAAATATCCAATCGGCTTGCGACAGCCTCCTGATAAATCGCGGCCATAAAAATTGCCAAGCTTTCACATAGAGCCTTTAATCTTCTGAACATCAGTTTCACAGTCATGGCCCGAACCAAACAAACAGCGAGAAAGTCCACCGGAGGAAAAGCGCCTCGTAAACAGCTGGCTACTAAGGCAGCTCGAAAGAGCGCTCCTGCTACTGGTGGCGTGAAAAAACCGCACCGTTACAGGCCAGGAACAGTGGCCCTCAGAGAGATCCGTCGTTATCAGAAGTCCACCGAGTTGCTGATTCGCAAGTTACCGTTTCAGCGTCTTGTTCGAGAAATCGCTCAGGATTTCAAGACCGACTTGCGCTTTCAAAGCTCAGCCGTGCTGGCTCTTCAAGAGGCTAGCGAAGCCTACCTGGTCGGTCTTTTCGAGGACACCAACCTTTGCGCCATTCACGCTAAACGTGTCACCATCATGCCTAAAGATATCCAGTTGGCTCGTAGGATCCGGGGCGAACGTGCATAACAGCTCAGCTCGGTTCTGACAATCTCACATTACAAACGGCTCCTTTAGGAGCCACCACCTGACAATAAAAGTTAATGGCCAATAAACTACTTCTTACCTTGTCTCTACTTGTTTCTTTTTTAGCTACTAGTGAAATGAGACAGACATAATTCTCATACTCTACGCCGTTACAGGTTTTTCGCGATAATACACACAACACAAGTGCTGCACAGGACACAGTAGAGTACTAGTATCTCTAAGCTTACCAAAAAATTAGTGATTGCGCCCAACATCTCCTTATTCGTTCAGTTAATCTCTCTGCCTGTCTTCCTAAGTTGACGTTTACAATCCATCTCATTTTCAAAGAACTTAGCAAACGTCTTAGAGGTTACAGATCTATCGCGATCAGTAGTAACTGATCCCTCTGCGGTCCGCTATAACAACTTAAGAAAAGAGTTGCGCAAGTAACCAACATTAGCTATCGCTGTGGAGACTATAACGAGACATGTCTGCCAAAAGCACCCAGAAGAAAGCTTCTAAACAGCCGGCCGAACACCCTAAGTATGCAGAAATGATCATACAAGCCCTTCACGCCCTGAAAGATCGTAATGGTTCCTCGCGTCAGGCTGTCGACAAGTACGTTAAGAACCATTTCAAAGTGGGAGACAAAGCAAGTCATTTTATTAAAATGGCTCTTAAGAGAGGCGTGGAGAGTGGTCAATTTATCAACACCAAAGGGTCCGGAGCTTCAGGTTCTTTCAAGGTCAACAAAGAAGTACAGAAAGCAAAGGCAACCAAAGACCCGGCGAAGAAGACCAAAACCGCCGATCCAGCCAACAAACCAAAAATAAAGAAGGTCGCCGCGAAAGAAAAGACCGCCCGCAAACCAGCCGAGAAAACCAAGAAATCGCCGGGTAAGAAAGTTTCCAGCAGCAAGAAGAAGACACCTCTCGTGCCAAAGAAGACTGCTACAAAGAAGCCGTTGCCTAAGAAAGCTGAAAGAAAGCAAAGCCTCGGTTAAAAAAACAGTCAACAAGAAAGTCAGTGGCAAGTAAAACTCGCCCGCTTATTCAACTACCGGCTCCTTTAGGAGCCACCAAATAAAGTAAAGTCATCACCAATATCACCTCTAGTATGTTGACCTTAGGTCACCGTCACCTATAGCACAGTATTTATTTCTCCTTTGCCGAAACTGATTTCGTTTTTGTTGAGCAGAAGGTTACTTGAACCGCGGCTTAGAGACGCCTTAAAAGAGTAAACAAAAGCCACTCCATAAGATCAGATCAGATCAGATCAGATCAGATAAGATAAATACTTTTTCTTCGAAGTGGTCAGTACATGCACCTTAGTCAAGAAACTGGTTATCAGGTACCCGGGTAATGAAAACTACCGTAAACATCAATATTGAATAGTCAGAATCCCTCCCGCTTAACTGATTTGAAGTATTAAAACCCTTACATCCCGGAAAATATATATTTGCAGCCTGGTAAACCGTTCTCTTGTTCTCAAGTGCAGTACCGAAGTGACCTGTTCATGCCTGTAACACTTTTAAGTAACGTTGTTTTACGAATTACGTCAGTTGATTCTCTGGCGTGGTGTAGTGGTCATCGCGCTGGGAAGGAGATCCTGCGGAAACTGTTTGGCTCGGTGCGTGTTGTCACCCAGCAATCGTTTATTTGTTTCTTTTTTTTTTCTTCTTTTCTCCTTGCTTACATAAAAATCATCTTTTAAAACCTTTATCTGTTTTTTGTTGTTGTTGTTGTTGTTGTTTTTTTTTTATGTAAAAAGTAAAGTTGAACGGGGAAATAGAGGAATGATTTGTTCGTTTTAATGGGAGCAAGTGTGCGAGCGAGCGAGTGTCGGGGTTTATAATGACGATTGAAAACTCTAAGAAACCGTGTTGAGTGTTGATCATTGCTTTTTTTGACATTTGGTGGCTCCTAAAAGAGCCGTTGTTTAGATCTGGTATTGAAGAATGGTTTTCACTTGCTACTAGTGTACTTCGTGACGGCCTTGGTACCCTCACTGACTGCGTGCTTTGCGAGTTCTCCTGGAAGGAGCAGTCTGATGGCTGTCTGAATCTCGCGGGAGCTGATAGTGGACTTCTTGTTGTAGTGGGCTAGACGGGAGGATTCTGTAGCAATGCGCTCGAAGATATCGTTCACGAAAGAGTTCATGATACCCATTGCTTTGCTGGAGATTCCGGTGTCAGGATGTACCTGCTTTAACACTTTGTAGATGTAGATCGCATAACTCTCCTTCCGTTTCGATCGCCGTTTTTTCGTACTGTCGCCCGACGTGGATTTTGCCTTACCGCCGCTCTTCTTCTCTCCTTTTTTAGCTGCAATCGGTTTAGGTGCCATGGTAAAGAAAGATATCTCTGCCTTTTCGAAATCGAGTTTGCTAATTCGGGATATCACAGTTTCTATTTATGTTGCCAAATTCAATAGGATCAATTAATATGCGGATCGCAAGTTCTCGTCGGTGATTGGTGTTTTGTTTTTCTCGGTGTAAACAATGGAGCGTGCCGCCAATCGACACAAAGAGAACAATTGCAAGGCTAGAATTTCTTTTTATGAGCCAATGTTAGACTTTTGATTGGTGCAATCTGATCCACGAAACGCAGTCCGCGCGTGATAAATTATGGCGGCCGAAGTTATGTCTTGGAAAACAGTCTCCTGAAACTTAAACTGAAACTTAATATACGAGTTAGTCGACAAAATGACCGGACGAGGAAAAGGTAAAGCCCAGGGCACCAAGTCAAAGACTCGTTCTTCCAGGGCAGGACTACAATTTCCTGTTGGTCGCATCCATCGCCTTCTTCGTAAAGGCAACTACGCTGAACGCGTCGGAGCCGGTGCTCCCGTGTACTTGGCTGCCGTACTTGAGTATCTGAGTGCTGAGATCCTCGAGTTAGCAGGAAACGCAGCACGCGACAACAAGAAGTCAAGAATCATTCCTCGTCACCTCCAGCTGGCTGTGCGAAATGACGAAGAATTAAACAAACTCCTTGCCGGTGTCACCATCGCTCAAGGCGGTGTTCTTCCCAACATTCAGGCAGTATTACTACCTAAAAAGACAGAGAAGAAACAACACTAAGCGACGGCAACAACCATAAATACAAACGGCTCTTTTAGGAGCCACCAAGTCTAGAATAAAGTCATGACCAATCACGATATAAATTTGTAATCTACCCCCCAAATAGTATTCGCCGTCTCAGTTTGGGATTAATAACTGGATGGATACTTAGCCGCAAATAATTATGTCTCGCGGAAACTTGCTATTTCTACTTGTTTTTGCATGGTTCCATGTTCCTAGTTTTGTTCATAAATGCGTATACCAAAGCATATTTAGCGTTATTTCGGCTATAGCATGTAAGAAAGAAACAACAGCAACCACAACATTGCTTGAAACTGAAACCAGTCTTAGGTCAGTTTAGCTCGGTGTAACATGAATTTAAAGACTGATGTGATTATATCATGAAAGTTGAAATTGCGTTTGCTTTTTATGCAGGTTTCATTCGCGCTGTTTCCAACAGGTTTTTATACGAACTTCGAGGTACATACCAAGCGACAATCGAACAACTTTCTGATCTTTTTAAACGAGTACACAATTCATCGCATTCCTAGCAACCGGGAACAAACATTGCTGCTACTACTGAGCTTGAAATATTGTTTTCTTTGCGTCAAAATTACAAGAGATCGTCGTGATTTCATTCAGTACATAAGCTGTTTACGTAAAATAAACAGACACAGTTATAAACCGTCGTCGGTAACGACACAAACCAGCTTGCTCTCTTAATTCTGCGACAACAACAACGTACAGCAACAGTTTATTCACTAACTAAAGACAAAAGCTTTACAGTATTGTACGCCCCGCAAAGAGCTATGAGGCTAATCTAGACGGGAAAAAATAATTTCCCTTTATAAGTAACGACTGCGCTGCTGTAAAGTCACAAAAAAAGAAAAAACTCGCGTGGACGCACCCAGTAAATAAAGCGCTGAATCGATTTCAGGTGTATGTTGTCTTGTTCATATGTGTATAAACCTTCGGCAATGATCGTAATGAAAACAAATTCTCTTATCACGTATTTGGTCAGAGCTTTTCATACATTTGTTGGCTCCTAAAAGAGCCGTTGGTTTAAGTGTTGATCAGGGATCACAGTGTATTCTAACCCCCAAAACCGTACAGAGTACGTCCTTGTCGTTTCAGAGCGTATACTACGTCCATGGCTGTAACGGTCTTACGCTTGGCGTGCTCGGTGTAGGTCACGGCATCGCGGATAACGTTCTCAAGGAAAACTTTCAGAACACCGCGTGTCTCCTCGTAGATCAGTCCAGAAATTCGCTTTACACCCCCACGGCGAGCGAGACGACGGATCGCTGGCTTGGTAATTCCTTGGATATTATCGCGTAGAATCTTACGATGACGCTTAGCACCACCTTTGCCCAAGCCTTTACCTCCTTTGCCGCGACCGGACATTCTCGGTTGTCTGAATTATCGTCAAGGTTTAAAAAGGGACAGGTCTCGTACTATGTTAAATCACTGCAGAACAGAAATTACTTTTCAATCTATACCCTTCAATCTGACCTCTCGGGAAACATTATTTCTTGTGTTTACATAGATTTGTTCTTAGTAAAAGGACAACAAAAGAATATTATAATTTTCTTTCGCCCCACTGTCTATTGTAAGGCATGCAAATCAAAGCAGGGTGTCTCCGAAGCCGAACCAATCAGAAATACATAAATTCTTAAATATCCAATCGGCTTGCGACAGCCTCCTGATAAATCGCGGCCATAAAAATTGCCAAGCTTTCACATAGAGCCTTTAATCTTCTGAACATCAGTTTCACAGTCATGGCCCGAACCAAGCAAACAGCGAGAAAGTCCACCGGAGGAAAAGCGCCTCGTAAACAGCTGGCTACTAAGGCAGCTCGAAAGAGCGCTCCTGCTACTGGTGGCGTGAAAAAACCGCACCGTTACAGGCCAGGAACAGTGGCCCTCAGAGAGATCCGTCGTTATCAGAAGTCCACCGAGTTGCTGATTCGCAAGTTACCGTTTCAGCGTCTTGTTCGAGAAATCGCTCAGGATTTCAAGACCGACTTGCGCTTTCAAAGCTCAGCCGTGCTGGCTCTTCAAGAGGCTAGCGAAGCCTACCTGGTCGGTCTTTTCGAGGACACCAACCTTTGCGCCATTCACGCTAAACGTGTCACCATCATGCCTAAAGATATCCAGTTGGCTCGTAGGATCCGGGGCGAACGTGCATAACAGCTCAGCTCGGTTCTGACAATCTCACATTACAAACGGCTCCTTTAGGAGCCACCACCTGACAATAAAAGTTAATGGCCAATAAACTACTTCTTACCTTGTCTCTACTTGTTTCTTTTTTAGCTACTAGTGAAATGAGACAGACATAATTCTCATACTCTACGCCGTTACAGGTTTTTCGCGATAATACACACAACACAAGTGCTGCACAGGACACAGTAGAGTACTAGTATCTCTAAGCTTACCAAAAAATTAGTGATTGCGCCCAACATCTCCTTATTCGTTCAGTTAATCTCTCTGCCTGTCTTCCTAAGTTGACGTTTACAATCCATCTCATTTTCAAAGAACTTAGCAAACGTCTTAGAGGTTACAGATCTATCGCGATCAGTAGTAACTGATCCCTCTGCGGTCCGCTATAACAACTTAAGAAAAGAGTTGCGCAAGTAACCAACATTAGCTATCGCTGTGGAGACTATAACGAGACATGTCTGCCAAAAGCACCCAGAAGAAAGCTTCTAAACAGCCGGCCGAACACCCTAAGTATGCAGAAATGATCATACAAGCCCTTCACGCCCTGAAAGATCGTAATGGTTCCTCGCGTCAGGCTGTCGACAAGTACGTTAAGAACCATTTCAAAGTGGGAGACAAAGCAAGTCATTTTATTAAAATGGCTCTTAAGAGAGGCGTGGAGAGTGGTCAATTTATCAACACCAAAGGGTCCGGAGCTTCAGGTTCTTTCAAGGTCAACAAAGAAGTACAGAAAGCAAAGGCAACCAAAGACCCGGCGAAGAAGACCAAAACCGCCGATCCAGCCAACAAACCAAAAATAAAGAAGGTCGCCGCGAAAGAAAAGACGCCCGCAAACCAGCCGAGAAAACCAAGAAATCGCCGGGTAAGAAAGTTTCCAGCAGCAAGAAGAAGACACCTCTCGTGCCAAAGAAGACTGCTACAAAGAAGCCGTTGCCTAAGAAAGCGAAAGAAAGCAAAGCCTCGGTTAAAAAAACAGTCAACAAGAAAGTCAGTGGCAAGTAAAACTCGCCCGCTTATTCAACTACCGGCTCCTTTAGGAGCCACCAAATAAAGTAAAGTCATCACCAATATCACCTCTAGTATGTTGACCTTAGGTCACCGTCACCTATAGCACAGTATTTATTTCTCCTTTGCCGAAACTGATTTCGTTTTTGTTGAGCAGAAGGTTACTTGAACCGCGGCTTAGAGACGCCTTAAAAGAGTAAACAAAAGCCACTCCATAAGATCAGATCAGATCAGATCAGATCAGATAAGATAAATACTTTTTCTTCGAAGTGGTCAGTACATGCACCTTAGTCAAGAAACTGGTTATCAGGTACCCGGGTAATGAAAACTACCGTAAACATCAATATTGAATAGTCAGAATCCCTCCCGCTTAACTGATTTGAAGTATTAAAACCCTTACATCCCGGAAAATATATATTTGCAGCCTGGTAAACCGTTCTCTTGTTCTCAAGTGCAGTACCGAAGTGACCTGTTCATGCCTGTAACACTTTTAAGTAACGTTGTTTTACGAATTACGTCAGTTGATTCTCTGGCGTGGTGTAGTGGTCATCGCGCTGGGAAGGAGATCCTGCGGAAACTGTTTGGCTCGGTGCGTGTTGTCACCCAGCAATCGTTTATTTGTTTCTTTTTTTTTCTTCTTTTCTCCTTGCTTACATAAAAATCATCTTTTAAAACCTTTATCTGTTTTTTGTTGTTGTTGTTGTTGTTTTTTTTTTTTATGTAAAAAGTAAAGTTGAACGGGGAAATAGAGGAATGATTTGTTCGTTTTAATGGGAGCAAGTGTGCGAGCGAGCGAGTGTCGGGGTTTATAATGACGATTGAAAACTCTAAGAAACCGTGTTGAGTGTTGATCATTGCTTTTTTTGACATTTGGTGGCTCCTAAAAGAGCCGTTGTTTAGATCTGGTATTGAAGAATGGTTTTCACTTGCTACTAGTGTACTTCGTGACGGCCTTGGTACCCTCACTGACTGCGTGCTTTGCGAGTTCTCCTGGAAGGAGCAGTCTGATGGCTGTCTGAATCTCGCGGGAGCTGATAGTGGACTTCTTGTTGTAGTGGGCTAGACGGGAGGATTCTGTAGCAATGCGCTCGAAGATATCGTTCACGAAAGAGTTCATGATACCCATTGCTTTGCTGGAGATTCCGGTGTCAGGATGTACCTGCTTTAACACTTTGTAGATGTAGATCGCATAACTCTCCTTCCGTTTCGATCGCCGTTTTTTCGTACTGTCGCCCGACGTGGATTTTGCCTTACCGCCGCTCTTCTTCTCTCCTTTTTTAGCTGCAATCGGTTTAGGTGCCATGGTAAAGAAAGATATCTCTGCCTTTTCGAAATCGAGTTTGCTAATTCGGGATATCACAGTTTCTATTTATGTTGCCAAATTCAATAGGATCAATTAATATGCGGATCGCAAGTTCTCGTCGGTGATTGGTGTTTTGTTTTTCTCGGTGTAAACAATGGAGCGTGCCGCCAATCGACACAAAGAGAACAATTGCAAGGCTAGAATTTCTTTTTATGAGCCAATGTTAGACTTTTGATTGGTGCAATCTGATCCACGAAACGCAGTCCGCGCGTGATAAATTATGGCGGCCGAAGTTATGTCTTGGAAAACAGTCTCCTGAAACTTAAACTGAAACTTAATATACGAGTTAGTCGACAAAATGACCGGACGAGGAAAAGGTAAAGCCCAGGGCACCAAGTCAAAGACTCGTTCTTCCAGGGCAGGACTACAATTTCCTGTTGGTCGCATCCATCGCCTTCTTCGTAAAGGCAACTACGCTGAACGCGTCGGAGCCGGTGCTCCCGTGTACTTGGCTGCCGTACTTGAGTATCTGAGTGCTGAGATCCTCGAGTTAGCAGGAAACGCAGCACGCGACAACAAGAAGTCAAGAATCATTCCTCGTCACCTCCAGCTGGCTGTGCGAAATGACGAAGAATTAAACAAACTCCTTGCCGGTGTCACCATCGCTCAAGGCGGTGTTCTTCCCAACATTCAGGCAGTATTACTACCTAAAAAGACAGAGAAGAAACAACACTAAGCGACGGCAACAACCATAAATACAAACGGCTCTTTTAGGAGCCACCAAGTCTAGAATAAAGTCATGACCAATCACGATATAAATTTGTAATCTACCCCCCAAATAGTATTCGCCGTCTCAGTTTGGGATTAATAACTGGATGGATACTTAGCCGCAAATAATTATGTCTCGCGGAAACTTGCTATTTCTACTTGTTTTTGCATGGTTCCATGTTCCTAGTTTTGTTCATAAATGCGTATACCAAAGCATATTTAGCGTTATTTCGGCTATAGCATGTAAGAAAGAAACAACAGCAACCACAACATTGCTTGAAACTGAAACCAGTCTTAGGTCAGTTTAGCTCGGTGTAACATGAATTTAAAGACTGATGTGATTATATCATGAAAGTTGAAATTGCGTTTGCTTTTTATGCAGGTTTCATTCGCGCTGTTTCCAACAGGTTTTTATACGAACTTCGAGGTACATACCAAGCGACAATCGAACAACTTTCTGATCTTTTTAAACGAGTACACAATTAATCGCATTCCTACCAACCGGGAACAAACATTGCTGCTACTACTGAGCTTGAAATATTGTTTTCTTTGCGTCAAAATTACAAGAGATCGTCGTGATTTCATTCAGTACATAAGCTGTTTACGTAAAATAAACAGACACAGTTATAAACCGTCGTCGGTAACGACACAAACCAGCTCGCTCTCTTAATTCTGCGACAACAACAACGTACAGCAACAGTTTATTCACTAACTAAAGACAAAAGCTTTACAGTATTGTATGCCCCGCAAAGAGCTATGAGGCTAATCTAGACGGGAAAAAATAATTTCCCTTTATAAGTAACGACTGCGCTGCTGTAAAGTCACAAAAAAAGAAAAAACTCGCGTGGACGCACCCAGTAAATAAAGCGCTGAATCGATTTCAGGTGTATGTTGTCTTGTTCATATGTGTATAAACCTTCGGCAATGATCGTAATGAAAACAAATTCTCTTATCACGTATTTGGTCAGAGCTTTTCATACATTTGTTGGCTCCTAAAAGAGCCGTTGGTTTAAGTGTTGATCAGGGATCACAGTGTATTCTAACCCCCAAAACCGTACAGAGTACGTCCTTGTCGTTTCAGAGCGTATACTACGTCCATGGCTGTAACGGTCTTACGCTTGGCGTGCTCGGTGTAGGTCACGGCATCGCGGATAACGTTCTCAAGGAAAACTTTCAGAACACCGCGTGTCTCCTCGTAGATCAGTCCAGAAATTCGCTTTACACCCCCACGGCGAGCGAGACGACGGATCGCTGGCTTGGTAATTCCTTGGATATTATCGCGTAGAATCTTACGATGACGCTTAGCACCACCTTTGCCCAAGCCTTTACCTCCTTTGCCGCGACCGGACATTCTCGGTTGTCTGAATTATCGTCAAGGTTTAAAAAGGGACAGGTCTCGTACTATGTTAAATCACTGCAGAACAGAAATTACTTTTCAATCTATACCCTTCAATCTGACCTCTCGGGAAACATTATTTCTTGTGTTTACATAGATTTGTTCTTAGTAAAAGGACAACAAAAGAATATTATAATTTCCTTTCGCCCCACTGTCTATTGTAAGGCATGCAAATCAAAGCAGGGTGTCTCCGAAGCCGAACCAATCAGAAATACATAAATTCTTAAATATCCAATCGGCTTGCGACAGCCTCCTGATAAATCGCGGCCATAAAAATTGCCAAGCTTTCACATAGAGCCTTTAATCTTCTGAACATCAGTTTCACAGTCATGGCCCGAACCAAGCAAACAGCGAGAAAGTCCACCGGAGGAAAAGCGCCTCGTAAACAGCTGGCTACTAAGGCAGCTCGAAAGAGCGCTCCTGCTACTGGTGGCGTGAAAAAACCGCACCGTTACAGGCCAGGAACAGTGGCCCTCAGAGAGATCCGTCGTTATCAGAAGTCCACCGAGTTGCTGATTCGCAAGTTACCGTTTCAGCGTCTTGTTCGAGAAATCGCTCAGGATTTCAAGACCGACTTGCGCTTTCAAAGCTCAGCCGTGCTGGCTCTTCAAGAGGCTAGCGAAGCCTACCTGGTCGGTCTTTTCGAGGACACCAACCTTTGCGCCATTCACGCTAAACGTGTCACCATCATGCCTAAAGATATCCAGTTGGCTCGTAGGATCCGGGGCGAACGTGCATAACAGCTCAGCTCGGTTCTGACAATCTCACATTACAAACGGCTCCTTTAGGAGCCACCACCTGACAATAAAAGTTAATGGCCAATAAACTACTTCTTACCTTGTCTCTACTTGTTTCTTTTTTAGCTACTAGTGAAATGAGACAGACATAATTCTCATACTCTACGCCGTTACAGGTTTTTCGCGATAATACACACAACACAAGTGCTGCACAGGACACAGTAGAGTACTAGTATCTCTAAGCTTACCAAAAAATTAGTGATTGCGCCCAACATCTCCTTATTCGTTCAGTTAATCTCTCTGCCTGTCTTCCTAAGTTGACGTTTACAATCCATCTCATTTTCAAAGAACTTAGCAAACGTCTTAGAGGTTACAGATCTATCGCGATCAGTAGTAACTGATCCCTCTGCGGTCCGCTATAACAACTTAAGAAAAGAGTTGCGCAAGTAACCAACATTAGCTATCGCTGTGGAGACTATAACGAGACATGTCTGCCAAAAGCACCCAGAAGAAAGCTTCTAAACAGCCGGCCGAACACCCTAAGTATGCAGAAATGATCATACAAGCCCTTCACGCCCTGAAAGATCGTAATGGTTCCTCGCGTCAGGCTGTCGACAAGTACGTTAAGAACCATTTCAAAGTGGGAGACAAAGCAAGTCATTTTATTAAAATGGCTCTTAAGAGAGGCGTGGAGAGTGGTCAATTTATCAACACCAAAGGGTCCGGAGCTTCAGGTTCTTTCAAGGTCAACAAAGAAGTACAGAAAGCAAAGGCAACCAAAGACCCGGCGAAGAAGACCAAAACCGCCGATCCAGCCAACAAACCAAAAATAAAGAAGGTCGCCGCGAAAGAAAAGACCGCCCGCAAACCAGCCGAGAAAACCAAGAAATCGCCGGGTAAGAAAGTTTCCAGCAGCAAGAAGAAGACACCTCTCGTGCCAAAGAAGACTGCTACAAAGAAGCCGTTGCCTAAGAAAGCGAAAGAAAGCAAAGCCTCGGTTAAAAAAACAGTCAACAAGAAAGTCAGTGGCAAGTAAAACTCGCCCGCTTATTCAACTACCGGCTCCTTTAGGAGCCACCAAATAAAGTAAAGTCATCACCAATATCACCTCTAGTATGTTGACCTTAGGTCACCGTCACCTATAGCACAGTATTTATTTCTCCTTTGCCGAAACTGATTTCGTTTTTGTTGAGCAGAAGGTTACTTGAACCGCGGCTTAGAGACGCCTTAAAAGAGTAAACAAAAGCCACTCCATAAGATCAGATCAGATCAGATCAGATCAGATAAGATAAATACTTTTTCTTCGAAGTGGTCAGTACATGCACCTTAGTCAAGAAACTGGTTATCAGGTACCCGGGTAATGAAAACTACCGTAAACATCAATATTGAATAGTCAGAATCCCTCCCGCTTAACTGATTTGAAGTATTAAAACCCTTACATCCCGGAAAATATATATTTGCAGCCTGGTAAACCGTTCTCTTGTTCTCAAGTGCAGTACCGAAGTGACCTGTTCATGCCTGTAACACTTTTAAGTAACGTTGTTTTACGAATTACGTCAGTTGATTCTCTGGCGTGGTGTAGTGGTCATCGCGCTGGGAAGGAGATCCTGCGGAAACTGTTTGGCTCGGTGCGTGTTGTCACCCAGCAATCGTTTATTTGTTTCTTTTTTTTTTCTTCTTTTCTCCTTGCTTACATAAAAATCATCTTTTAAAACCTTTATCTGTTTTTTGTTGTTGTTGTTGTTGTTTTTTTTTTTATGTAAAAAGTAAAGTTGAACGGGGAAATAGAGGAATGATTTGTTCGTTTTAATGGGAGCAAGTGTGCGAGCGAGCGAGTGTCGGGGTTTATAATGACGATTGAAAACTCTAAGAAACCGTGTTGAGTGTTGATCATTGCTTTTTTTGACATTTGGTGGCTCCTAAAAGAGCCGTTGTTTAGATCTGGTATTGAAGAATGGTTTTCACTTGCTACTAGTGTACTTCGTGACGGCCTTGGTACCCTCACTGACTGCGTGCTTTGCGAGTTCTCCTGGAAGGAGCAGTCTGATGGCTGTCTGAATCTCGCGGGAGCTGATAGTGGACTTCTTGTTGTAGTGGGCTAGACGGGAGGATTCTGTAGCAATGCGCTCGAAGATATCGTTCACGAAAGAGTTCATGATACCCATTGCTTTGCTGGAGATTCCGGTGTCAGGATGTACCTGCTTTAACACTTTGTAGATGTAGATCGCATAACTCTCCTTCCGTTTCGATCGCCGTTTTTTCGTACTGTCGCCCGACGTGGATTTTGCCTTACCGCCGCTCTTCTTCTCTCCTTTTTTAGCTGCAATCGGTTTAGGTGCCATGGTAAAGAAAGATATCTCTGCCTTTTCGAAATCGAGTTTGCTAATTCGGGATATCACAGTTTCTATTTATGTTGCCAAATTCAATAGGATCAATTAATATGCGGATCGCAAGTTCTCGTCGGTGATTGGTGTTTTGTTTTTCTCGGTGTAAACAATGGAGCGTGCCGCCAATCGACACAAAGAGAACAATTGCAAGGCTAGAATTTCTTTTTATGAGCCAATGTTAGACTTTTGATTGGTGCAATCTGATCCACGAAACGCAGTCCGCGCGTGATAAATTATGGCGGCCGAAGTTATGTCTTGGAAAACAGTCTCCTGAAACTTAAACTGAAACTTAATATACGAGTTAGTCGACAAAATGACCGGACGAGGAAAAGGTAAAGCCCAGGGCACCAAGTCAAAGACTCGTTCTTCCAGGGCAGGACTACAATTTCCTGTTGGTCGCATCCATCGCCTTCTTCGTAAAGGCAACTACGCTGAACGCGTCGGAGCCGGTGCTCCCGTGTACTTGGCTGCCGTACTTGAGTATCTGAGTGCTGAGATCCTCGAGTTAGCAGGAAACGCAGCACGCGACAACAAGAAGTCAAGAATCATTCCTCGTCACCTCCAGCTGGCTGTGCGAAATGACGAAGAATTAAACAAACTCCTTGCCGGTGTCACCATCGCTCAAGGCGGTGTTCTTCCCAACATTCAGGCAGTATTACTACCTAAAAAGACAGAGAAGAAACAACACTAAGCGACGGCAACAACCATAAATACAAACGGCTCTTTTAGGAGCCACCAAGTCTAGAATAAAGTCATGACCAATCACGATATAAATTTGTAATCTACCCCCCAAATAGTATTCGCCGTCTCAGTTTGGGATTAATAACTGGATGGATACTTAGCCGCAAATAATTATGTCTCGCGGAAACTTGCTATTTCTACTTGTTTTTGCATGGTTCCATGTTCCTAGTTTTGTTCATAAATGCGTATACCAAAGCATATTTAGCGTTATTTCGGCTATAGCATGTAAGAAAGAAACAACAGCAACCACAACATTGCTTGAAACTGAAACCAGTCTTAGGTCAGTTTAGCTCGGTGTAACATGAATTTAAAGACTGATGTGATTATATCATGAAAGTTGAAATTGCGTTTGCTTTTTATGCAGGTTTCATTCGCGCTGTTTCCAACAGGTTTTTATACGAACTTCGAGGTACATACCAAGCGACAATCGAACAACTTTCTGATCTTTTTAAACGAGTACACAATTAATCGCATTCCTACCAACCGGGAACAAACATTGCTGCTACTACTGAGCTTGAAATATTGTTTTCTTTGCGTCAAAATTACAAGAGATCGTCGTGATTTCATTCAGTACATAAGCTGTTTACGTAAAATAAACAGACACAGTTATAAACCGTCGTCGGTAACGACACAAACCAGCTCGCTCTCTTAATTCTGCGACAACAACAACGTACAGCAACAGTTTATTCACTAACTAAAGACAAAAGCTTTACAGTATTGTATGCCCCGCAAAGAGCTATGAGGCTAATCTAGACGGGAAAAAATAATTTCCCTTTATAAGTAACGACTGCGCTGCTGTAAAGTCACAAAAAAAGAAAAAACTCGCGTGGACGCACCCAGTAAATAAAGCGCTGAATCGATTTCAGGTGTATGTTGTCTTGTTCATATGTGTATAAACCTTCGGCAATGATCGTAATGAAAACAAATTCTCTTATCACGTATTTGGTCAGAGCTTTTCATACATTTGTTGGCTCCTAAAAGAGCCGTTGGTTTAAGTGTTGATCAGGGATCACAGTGTATTCTAACCCCCAAAACCGTACAGAGTACGTCCTTGTCGTTTCAGAGCGTATACTACGTCCATGGCTGTAACGGTCTTACGCTTGGCGTGCTCGGTGTAGGTCACGGCATCGCGGATAACGTTCTCAAGGAAAACTTTCAGAACACCGCGTGTCTCCTCGTAGATCAGTCCAGAAATTCGCTTTACACCCCCACGGCGAGCGAGACGACGGATCGCTGGCTTGGTAATTCCTTGGATATTATCGCGTAGAATCTTACGATGACGCTTAGCACCACCTTTGCCCAAGCCTTTACCTCCTTTGCCGCGACCGGACATTCTCGGTTGTCTGAATTATCGTCAAGGTTTAAAAAGGGACAGGTCTCGTACTATGTTAAATCACTGCAGAACAGAAATTACTTTTCAATCTATACCCTTCAATCTGACCTCTCGGGAAACATTATTTCTTGTGTTTACATAGATTTGTTCTTAGTAAAAGGACAACAAAAGAATATTATAATTTTCTTTCGCCCCACTGTCTATTGTAAGGCATGCAAATCAAAGCAGGGTGTCTCCGAAGCCGAACCAATCAGAAATACATAAATTCTTAAATATCCAATCGGCTTGCGACAGCCTCCTGATAAATCGCGGCCATAAAAATTGCCAAGCTTT
>CAXIVM010002185.1:34184-60608 GCA_964035705.1 Porites rus | reverse complement strand
GACCTTGTAGGGGCAGATAGTTCAGAATGCCTTCACCGACAGGAGTTTCAATTCAGATCCCATGACTTGAAAAAGTATCGAGAGCAT
This sequence comes from Porites rus, assembly GCA_964035705.1. Taxonomy (NCBI): domain Eukaryota; kingdom Metazoa; phylum Cnidaria; class Anthozoa; order Scleractinia; family Poritidae; genus Porites; species Porites rus. The sequence continues at coordinate 60,521 of CAXIVM010002185.1, read as the reverse complement.
GCCAGCAACAAAAGTGTGATTGTTTGATATGTTGGCAAGTAGTTCAAGTAGTTTAAGTAATCAAGTTTCAATCCATTCAACTTCTTGGAAAGATCGACCCCGTAGCGCCCGCCATCAAAGCAACCAGACTCACAGGCGCCATCATGAGCCAGGAAGAGTCGACACGCCAAACATCCGAAGCGCTTGGCCAAAGAATGTGTGCCAAAAACGATTTGAAACAAGTCCAAGAAGAGTTCCAAAAGAAAAAAGAGTGCATACCCCAAGAAATCAAAGAAAACTTTGCGAGGAGACAGGATGTGCTTCATGCAATCCAGGAAGGTGACCGAAAAGTCAATGCAAGACAGAATTAATCTATTTCCAAAGATGACTTGATGCACTCCTTGGGCAGTTCAGGATGAGCCCAGAATCTCGAATCTGGCTTATTGAACTCCCCAGGCCTGAAGAGGACCAACAATCCATGTCTGGGGCGAGTTAAATGCTTAAGATTCTACATATTGTACTAATATATAACATATTATATAGATAGTATGCATATATATATACATACAGTACGTGTGTGTATTTATCTTGATATATATATCAATATATATATATAGAGAGAGGCGAGAAGTCATTTGAAGCAGGTTTTCTGGTGCATGTCCACCTCTTCGCCCCCTTCGACCAGGTCCTGGGCGACCGCTTCCGACGCTTCACCGGTCCCGGCCGCCTCGGACGCACCAAGGGGGGGGGACCCGAACGCGTCGAGGAAAGGGCCTGGAAAATGGTTTTGTTAAGGAAATCTTACTTAAACTATTCAGTTTTTATCTCAATCTTTAAGTGCATGGGGGGGAACAGCTGGGTAGATAGATTCGGATAGATTCAATGGCATGGGACAGTTATGTACATGTGTTGGTTAATTCAGATATGCATGACAGTTCACTCAGCAACGGGGAGGTACTTGTCACGGATTGTCTTCTTTGCGGGAAGCAAAGAAGTGCTGAGATCATTAACAAAGACGTGGATAGAGGAGGTTCCCGGCATTGTCAATTGTCAATAATGGAGAGGGGGAACTCCAGTTTCAAACATACGTAACCTACCCTCCACTTGATAAATATTGCAAGAGGGCTAGCTCCTGCACTCACAGAGAATTGATGCGAAGATGATGGATGAGCTACGAGCTGACACCGGCTCCTGCGGACGCCCCTGGGCGTTGCATCATCTGCACGTTTGTCATGGACATGTTCATTGAGCACGCAGGACGCGCCCTTTTGATTTGCTAAAAAGTTGGCAGACCCGCATGCCGAAAAATTTGGGACGAACAAAATGGCACCAATCAAGCTAAATAAGGCCAGCAAAACCAAACACACGAACAGTGAACTTGTGCTCCAAATGGGAGAGCTACCTCCATTGCAGACCTGGAAAAAGGGAATCCTGCATGCTGTCTCCCCTTTTAACCAATGCTGATCATTGGTTAACGCATGCGCGATTTACTGAAACCAATGTTCACACAGCATGAGGCTGCTGGTATTGGTGGAGTGCGCAGGCCTGCTTGGGTGACCTTGGCCAACCAGACGCAGAACTGCCTGCAGACCTGAAGAGGAGGTCGTCAGTGTGGTGCAGCATGAGTTCGCCTCAGACCGAACCAAGTTTCACCTAGACGTCGTGATTGACCCTTGAAGATTGATGGACCCTTGAAGATTTTGAGAGTTTTGGGCTTCAAGACAACATAGAAGGCACGTGGGCCAAAAGAAAGCACCTGTTTGCCAACGATCGTTGGCCCCCTGCATTTGATCCTTTTCCCCGCGATCTCTTTCATGTTTACTTTGCGACTCTGCCGTCTCCCGCGTCGGCCTTTCGACACCCACGCTGCACGCCCCTTTTGACACCCACGGCTTGTGCTATGGGACACCTGCAGCCAATTAGCGGTCGCAAGTACGCAATCATTTCTTCCCCTAGCGAAACACATCGAGATACATCGAGTGCTGCGAACGACTTGAGAGTCGTGTCCTTCCGACCTTGCCGTTTGGAGGTTCTCGGGTTGCTGATGTCTTCTCGGATCGGGATTGACGCCAACGCCTCTCGTGGCCCTCTCGTAGCGGTGCGTGATTCGATCGACGTCTCGTGGCCCGTCTCTTTGGTTTGATGCGGACGACATGGTCGTGTTGCTGGACGGGCATAGTGCGGCACCACCTGGTTCATTAAAGGGGGGGTTCCCAATATCCATGATAGTTGATAGGAATATGACATTCAAGAACCATAGAATAGATTAAGATTAATACACTGTCGGGTATCCAACAGTTAGAGACATGCACAGATTGAAGAAGTAATGTGAGTGTGTTGATTGTTGCCAACCCCAGATCACTCAAGATTCTATGGTGACCTATACCTACCCCTATACGTCGAAAGCCAGCAGTTACTTACTGCGTCCTTGCTGCATTCTCCCTCATGGTGGAGATGGGATCTTTGCCCACCTTCTCATGAGTCAGGTGACCTTAAGAGACTACTATACCAAGCCTTTGTGAACCTATCAGAGGTCTCGTGACATGGATATATTGCCAAACCGGACAACCACTGGGACAATAGACGGGTATTCAATTGACCACGTCGTACAATAAAGAAGACATCTCACATCACCATCTCTATCTGTCTAGACCTTGGCCCTTTACCATCAACCCATTGAAGAGAAGCCATATCTACATACGTCTACTGTAGAAGTCTGTCTCTCCTTTGTAAACTAAGGCCTGCAACCTAACCATCGAAAATCTACTGTTACAGGTAGGATAGACCCAACAAATAGCTACTAGGAACAAAGGGCATCGCTACTAGGAGCAAGGACGCTACTAGGGGCTCCTGGCCTTACTACTAGGAACAAGAAGCTACTAGGGGCTCCTGGCCTTACTACTAGGAACAAATATAGCTATATACTTAGGATAGACCCAACATCTACCTGTAGAAGTCTTTCGGTTCACAGACGCCGTGCCTCCCCGAGGTGGTGAGCGTGCCTCTTCTGCCCCAGCCACCTGGACGCCGACGCCCTGCACCGCGCCCGGGGCCCCTGAACGAGAGAGGCCAAGCTCAACCGGTCCTTGAATACTTCCAATTCACCGCCGCAGGCCGGTTGAGCTGGTGAGATGGTACTCTTGACATCTCTTGATATAATTACATATAATTACTGTGTTCCTTGATGGTACTCTTTACTATGTAAAAGAGAACATAGATCTCTTATGATCTCTTGATGGATGTTCCTTCATGTATGAGGTGGAAACGCTCAAAACCTGCGTTTGGAGTCCAAGGGATCCGCCGAATTCGGCCCGGCCTTCAGCCGACGACACGGAAAAAGTGTCTTCAGCGAAAAGCGAAACCACCGGTAGACAAGGAGGTAGCTCAGAAAAAGCCGAAAAGGCCAACAGCGAAAAGGCCAAGGATCTTCAAACTAAAACTGTTTCCTGAACATTGCAAAGCATTTAGGATCCACCAGAACCGAAACTGCGACGTAACTAACCAAAGTCGTGCAAACGAACGTTAATACCCCCTACCCCCCAACCCCCCACATACGAACCTCCTTTAAAAGTTGAACGCAACTCGAACCGAAGACATAAGAACATGCATCAGCTGATATGGACCAAAACAGGTTATAACAAGTATACATTGGTATTACAGTAGTACTATTGCTGTTGGCCCCCCGACACCATGTATGTTGAAATGTATTGAACGGTCAATCGGGGCCGGAGTTCAGCATTCGCCAGCATCCAAAAACCAGCTGGAAAGTTTGGTTCACCTTCTGGTTTCCCCAAAACCTAATCTGTGGGAAACGATGAAACTATAACGTGTTTTTCCCTGTCATTTTCCATGGGGTTTCTGCCTCAGGAGTTGGGTCAGGAGGTCAAATGATTTAAGGATCATGGTCCACCTGGTTTCACTTGTGCGTTCAGGACCGATCCCTGGATGTGGATGAGGGCGGGTTTCACTTGCCCTTGGTTTTTGTGTTTTCTTTTTCAATGGCCCCAGGTGCAAATGAGTGCAATTCCAACATCAGAATCGCAGGGCTTCCCCGGTGCAGGGCTTCCTCCAGCCTCCAGGTCTTCCTCCAGCACTTTCCCACAGACCTCTGGGAGCCCTAGGCATTGCCTGGCACTCAGGGGACACGAGAAGGTTTGATCAATGGTCTAAGCAGCCATCCCGTGCCCAAGCCCCCAACAGTTAAAGCCGAAGGAAGATCATTTTAAACAATGTGTGTCTCATGATTGCATGATCTTCGAAACACTGAAGCAAGAAGCCCTCTCCTTTACTTGGGGAAGGTCAAAGCAAGATATCGTAGTTCAGATACCCTTGTTCTCGCGAAAGTCCATTTGCCTCTTCTTCATGTTTATTCTGCAGTTGCGTGAACCATTGTTAAGTCTGGATGGTCATAGAGGTTACTTTTTGTTATGGCTGGTCCACGGAGCTTTGCTTGAAGGAAAAGCTGCTCTCAAACATACGGGTGCTTTATATACACATTTCTACGCAATTCTATCAAATGTGCAGCATCTACTGCGGTCACCCATTGTAGCTGATCAGCTTGGGCACAGATTGAAAGGTGAACAGGTCTGAGGTACCTTCTAGCCAAAATCCCTAAGACATTTGTAAGTTGCTGATACCTTCTAGCCGAAATCCCCCAGACATTTGTAAGTTGCTATGTTGTTACACTTAAACCTTGTTACTCCTATAAACACTGGAAACCACATGTCCACCCCTTGGTCTTGTTGTAGGGTATTTGCCTGAGATGTGGCTCAAAAGTAATTTAGACTTAGATCGTGAAAAGATTTGGCTTCGCAATTCGATGGGTTTCGTCTACTCTTCCGCTTACCACCAGGTTTGGCATCTACCCCTTTTTCTAAAGCCATACCAATGTTCCATCTCTCGACTGCCGCTCTTGTCCAGGTCCCTTGCAGGCGACACAGTTGGGAGTTCGGTCAGGCTATGAACAGATAGCATAGTCTCCACCATCCTCGTTCTCTTTTTGCTTGGAAACCCAGCTTTTGAACTTTAGCTGCTAAGTGAGGTTCTTTTGGAATTCCAACTCATCATCCCCTACATTTGCAGGAACATGCATGAACATTGTTTCTGCGTTTGATCCACGTCCAATTAAAGATGCAAGCCCAACCGTAGCCACAAAGGATACTTGGGGTGAGAATCACTGGCTCACGGCACACGTGTTTTTCTCTCCACTTTTTCAGCAACGTGGAAGTCAACGTCGACATCTCTCCAACGCAATGTGGACGGTTGATTCACCAACGCCCCGGGACTGGAGGAATGTGTGTTCAAATACTGTTGAGATTCTTTTGATGAGGGAACATCTTTTGGAATGGTTTTCAACAAAGAGTCACAGTCAGCAGCAACATGTTCCATATCATTCGCAATGGCTGTAAGGAGACAAAGGCCCTTGGCCGGCTGTACTTCCTTCAACGGCTGACAATTACCACTGCCCAGTACTATCCATGTCTGGCCATAGATGCAGCTGCGCTGTTGGATGTACAGTCCGTGTTGTTCTTACGAAACAAGGCACACATGTGTGCCAGAGTCGCAAATGAAAGTAAAGCCCAGGCTAATAGCCCAGACTAGTCCAATGAACCCCTGACATCTACCATCGCAACTGATCGGTCTGGCTAGGCCAGTCTGGTTTGGCTAGACCCGACCTCCGACCTCAGAGGTTCTTCTGACAGCAAACAGTCAACATCATGTGGGACTGATTTGATGGTTGATTTCATTTGGTCTGGGGTAAACATAGGGCAGTCCCACAGATGGTTTGTGAGTGACCTATTTACTCATTTTACTCCTATTATCTATTTGTATATTGACACCCCAGACCAGATACTATGCATAGATGGTAAAAAAATGCATAAAAACACATTCTTTTGTTGACAGATGATGTAAAAGATAATCGGAGTAAGACAGATGGTAAGATCTTTTTTTACCCCATCATCTGGGGCAAAAAATGCATAGGCATAGATGTAAGGCCGGGTCCTGATCGACTGCCCCCAGCCTATCTTGCCCGCCTGCAGTTGGCCTCCTTCGACCGCCTTGAGGCTGCGTTCTTCGGGTCGGTCGTCGCAGTGGAGTCACTAATCCGGGAGACGCCCAAATGTTAGAATGGGTAGAATTATGGTAGAATGAGGATTTTTTTGCGTTTTTTGTTTGTTTCCTTTCTTGGGAGAGTTGGAATGCCTAGGAGGTCTCGCTATTTGAATAGACACCCAAATAGAAACACACTCCCTGACAGGATCATGATTAGCAGGAAAAAGGACGTAGCCTCAGCATCCAGACCTGCTGAAAGACATGGTTGGAGACCCTTACCCTAGACTTCCAATGGTTGACTTGGTTTTTGTAGTGTAAAATCCTTAGTTGATTCGGTGAAGCCTATTGATAAAATATATATTATATGGTGTTTGAAGCCTATAGGGCTATATCCTCCCTGAAAGAACCATATGATTATCATGGCATGGCCGCGATTTCGGATGACCATGAAAGCCTTTCCAAGCGACCAAGCAGGTGGTGGTTTTTACTCCACGTATGCCATGAGTACATTGAGGGAGCTGAAGGAGAGTATTCGGTTTTTGTCCGTGTTCATTGATGTTCCGTCTTCCCCTGCTTTGATGTATCACCTTGGCGTTTCACATTTTCTTCATCGGTTTCATCCGTGATCGACGTCACCTGCAACCTTGATCATTTCCTTGATTCCCGAGAGCACGAACTCAAATTGGTTTCGAAGTTCGGATTTGCTATCGGAGGCAGTCGCAAAAAATGCAACAAACGTAGGACAAAAAAGGGTGCCAAGCACGACGTAAACGTGTCACTCATTGTTTGGCAACAGATTGGGAGCCAACTCTCTCATAGTTCAGATAAGTTTAGCCTTCCTGGCTCGAGGAAGAGCGGATTGAAGATGTCTCAGAGAGTGATACGCTGTAGCAACCGTCAGGACTGTCAGCACTGTGACGCGCAGTGCAGCACAGTCCACGCGCATCGTGCTGGAAGCCGTCACAGTCCAACAGGACTTTCTATAATAGAGAGTCAAAGACGCAGGTTTCTCACACTTTCAAATTGATGCGTTGATTTCCAGGCGGTCTGCGTGTTTTTCAGCCGGCCAGTTGGCCCAAGCAGAAGCTGACACAGCCACCTTGGCACCAACACATTTTGCGTACATACATGTACGACCACGGGCCATCCCTTCGTACATGCACATGGAATGCGGCAAGTTTCCGCACAAATGCCACATGCTGTCTTAAAACAACACTCACAACTAAAGGAGAACTGCCACTCGCAAGCTGTGACCAAAAGTGTTCACATCTTTAATTTTAAGAAGCACCACTCAACAAAAAAGTAAAAACATTGAGCAACAGTTTATGAACCATGGTTACTTCCTTCAGGTTTTTGACAAATTCGCTGTTGTTTTCAGCTGCAACGGCCCATGGGCCCATCGCATCATCAATCCAAACGGCGCCGTTTGGGGAAGTACATGGAGTATTAAGGCCGCAAAGTTGTTTCTCCCTACAGGTCCAGTCTGATCCAGTAAACCTGGTCGTCTACCTCATCGAGTAGTATTTCGGTATGTCCAGCTCCACTCAAACGACGTCCAACTGAAGGGTTTGGTCGGTGCCTTCAACGTTTTACGAAAAACACCCCTGTTTGGGAGTGAATGACCCACTATCCAGGTGTGCTTTCGGGTTTTGTGAAATCGCCAATCAATCAACGCCATTGCCTGCAGGTGCACAGAGAATGTCATGTACAATCATGTACAACATCCATGTGATCCATCTCCAACTCCCGCGAAGACCGGTCACGCGCGCACGTTTCCCTCGCCATGTCAGACGCTTCGCAAAAAAACCGAAGACCGGTCCCTCTCCCTCTCGCCCTCCTTCCGATCCGGGGATCGGTCCGACGTACGGACGTCATTTGCAGGTCTTCGGGCAGATCGACTCCCTGGAGACCTGGGAGATCGACACCCTGCGGCTCCGAGCTCCTCGCAGCGAAGGGAGGTCCGGATGGAGCGCATTTCTGGTGAGAAGACGCTCGATGCGAACCATGGGGCCTACGATGGGCTCAAAATGGCTTGTGGATGCTTATGATCATTTGTTCACATGTCTTCCCTTGAACGCCTCAACAGCCTATAATTAATGTGGTCCTCTGATTAATAAACGCCCCTAGAATAATGTATTGTTTTCCTGCACTGATTAATAAAGGCCCCCAGAATGATGTCTTAATTTTTGGCAGGGATAGCTGTAGTGGAATATGTTTAATTGTTATAGGTTACTTTTTCCCTTTTGAGTTTGCTGGGATTTGCTTATCTTACAGGCTTTTGGATGGAGATTTCTATTAAACATTTGAAGATTTCCATTGCGATTTGATGCTTTTGGAGGCTTTTGGATGGAGATTCTATTTGGAGATTTCCATTGAGATTTGATGCTTTTGCAGGCTTTTGGATGGAGATGTCTATTCAAAATTTAGAGATTTCCATTGAGATTTGATGCTTTGGAGGCTTTTGGATGGAGATTTCTATTCAATTTTTGGAGATTTGCATTGAGATTTGATGCTTTTGGAGGCTTTACTTACCTAAGCTCTTTAGTCTGTAAGCTTTCCAAAACTTTTCAAAAGTCAGTGCACACTTTCTTTACAAAATCCCTTATTCAAAAGTATTGAAAAAAACAACAAAATCATTCAAGCAAAGGGGGTAGTCCAGCAAGCAGCTTTCTGACATTATTTAGGGGGTCCCTAGAATAATGTCTAGAGATTTCAGGCTTCAACAAATATTTTGCTTTAAGTAAACTTGTATTCATTCCCTTTCTGTTCCTTTTGATTTGCTTTACTTACCTAAGCTCTTTAGTCTTTAAGCTTTCCAAAAGTTTCCAAAAGTCAGTGCACACTTTCTTTACAAAACCCTTATTCAAAAGGGATTCAGATGTCCATTAAAATATTGACAATTCCATTTTATATTTATTGAGTTCCTTTTATTTTAGTATTCCAGATGTCTTCAATTTGAGATTTCATTGATTCCCTTATATTTTTGATATTGCCAGAGAAGGCCAAGAAGATTTTACAAAGGATTCTAATTGTTTTTGTCCTTTGATTAGTTTTCTTGTAGATTATATTGGAGGCCCTGGTTGTTGGGGGGGGCCGGGGGGGGGGGGTTGATTAATCAAGGGACTATCTTAGGAAAGAAGCAACGATTTCCCAGCTTCTACAGGTCCAAACGTTAGGTTTATCACGGAGTTTTCCCGATGGCCAATGGGAGGGCCGAACGTGTGTGGAGGGCCGATCGTGGTGAACAGGTTCACATGCCATGTGTGTGCATACAGGCTGATCAGGCCAGGGGTGGTTTGGGTCGGTCGATGGGGCGGCATATATTCCAGTACCTCGGAGCGACTGCAACATGACCAAAAATAAAACATTGTGAAACCCTTGTGTTTTTGGGGGCTGACACTTCAGTTGACCTAATTGCTTGCATTAAGGATAGGTAACAGTTCGTTTGGGAAGGATCGGATGGATGAGTCCCTTTGACCACAGGACCACAGGATGTCTTCTGAAGAGATCTGTGGCTGGGTCAAGACCTGGATCCCGAGTCCACCATGGTCCACTGCCAGTCAACCATTCGGTCTCCTGGTGCAAGTTCCCCACAGCCACTTCAAGCACCAACAAAAAACCGCTGGAAGTCCAGATCGACATTTTTCTTGTCAGATGGAAGTAAAGGAAGTTCCCTTTTAGTTCCCCTAACGACAATTCCTTTTCCAGTCTTGAATTCTTACCCGTCCAGCCGTCCCTCCACCGAGGGCACCTTGGACCACGCGCTGCTCCGGGACCGGTGCACCGGGTGGAGACCAGACCAGGGTGCCGATGACAGGAACCCTGACACCATCTGTTTGAGGCTGGTCAGACCGAAGTAGTTGGGGTGGTTGACTTCAGGGGTATATGGGATGATATGCAATGAAACAAGGTGATGAGGATTGGGGCCCAAGTATATGCATGTTTATGCGACGTGGATTGGTGCGCAAGTCGTGGATCCATGTTGATGCAGTTGACAGGAAGAGGTTGTGTAGAATGGGTTGGTGTTTTTTTGGACTGGGGGCAGCTACCATTGAACAATGCCAGGCATGAGAGAGACAGCAATTTGTTGCAAGAGGTATTTATTGGTGGTGTTACCGTCCTGCTCAAACAAAGATAACAAAGCACCATGATTGGACAGAAGCTAGGCCCAGTCTCAAAGTCAGTGGACATCAGTTGACATCAACTGATTCAACTGCAAAAGGTTTTTCTGGCCAAATTCTTCCACCACTTCACTACAGGCCCCTAATCTCTAACCCATCAATCGAACATCGCAGCTTGCGTCGCGTTATGGGCAGTGTAACACGAGCAGCGCAGTGTTTTGCCGCTCTTGCCGTTCGCGTCGCAGTGTTAGGCAGTTCCAGGTACAAGAAGCTGGTGCCTTTTGCCGATGCCAAACCCACCGAGTTCCTCTCACATCAGTTTCCCGTGGAAATCTGCCGCAAGGCGGGGGCGATGGCGTGAGATGAGGCCCCACGTGCATGTGAGCAAGGTCAGGTGGCAAATCACATGCACTGGGCCCCACGTACTACCTGTTGGTGTTTTTTCTGGTATCTTCTTTGTTTGGCTCATGTTTTCATTTTTCGAAAGCATCAGGAGATTGGTATACCATTTGTAGGTTTGCCTGGACCTGCGCGAAAACCAAACACCACGTCACGTCCAGTTCGACATGTCGACCGGTTCAGCTTCACGCCTTCCATCAGGCAGAGCCTGGACACGCGGCCAGCGAGGAGCCAGGTGGGATCCAAGCGCAAGGGTTCCTCGGTCGCTAGGGCATGTTGCTCCACCTGGTGGTCCCAAAATGGTTCACGCCTGGACCGTTCTTTTGCACTGGACCTTTGGCTTGGTGGCTCAGTCGCCATGCTGATGGATGCTCAGTCGGCATGCGTTCTGCCCTCTTCTTCCGGTCTGGCGCCCACACGCGCCCACACACGCGCAACGAGGAACGTCGATGGATGGCCCGACCCACTCCAGGGGGGGTGAGCGAAGCTGCCGGGTCCGATCCGGTCAGCACAATTGATGTGGGCATGGTCCAGTAAGACAATTGGTTTGGTTTTACATCAGGCGACATGACTGATACTTCCTACGCATACAGTGGGTTCATGATGGTTCATGTCTAGATTTCCTCAGCCTCCCCCATTGGAGCGCCCACTAAGGGTTATGGCACCGAACCAGTGACTTGTATTGGCTGGTGGGGCCTTGAGTCTCCACAGACTGAACCCTCCTTGTTCCGCCCTGCACCACCCCTGCAGGTGCTGAGGCGTCCTTCAAGACGGTGGTGCAGGCCATGTTGGGAGCAAGCTGAGTGGAAGAAGCTCCCACCGTTAGACCTTTGGGGCTTCCAGACATGAATGACACCTGTCTTGGGCAGTGTCTTGGGATGATGATACTACTCCCAAACACAGCGCACTTCAAACAAATCTGAGGCAACTCCATGCACTACCCGTGTCGTTTTCACATCTGGCGTCTTGCGCTCCGATGAATCACCACGGCAAAAAGGTTTCAGCGAACGCTTTGGAGTACTTCCCCTCCCCAAGGACGTGGAGAACCCCCCCCATGTTTGTAGATGAACATTGTGCTGCTCAGAGCCATACAGGCCACCTCCGTATGAGTTGGAGTCCAGGGTGTTTTTTCCCTCAGTGGACTCGCTCTGCGACGCAACGGCGAAAGCCCTGGGGCTTCTCCTGATGGTCTGGGTGTTTACCTCGTAGAATTTGCATCTACCTGGACCATCCAAAGGGTGCTTCCTATAGGAAGCCTATAGGTAGTGTGGGGTAGTCCATTGGATACCCCTTGGATGGTCCTGGTATAGACATTGTAATTTGCATGCATCCTGCTGGGGGAGAAGGATCTGTGTACCCCGACTGGGAGGGTCCAAGTTTAATGGAGCTCTCTTCCCAACAGTCTCTGTTTGGTTTCCTTTGAGATCCTTGAAGCATCGATTTGACATCGCCTGCAGTTCTCTTATTCGCTGTCGCGTGGTGGTGCCGGCGCTTGAACTCCTCCCAGGAGCTGCCGGAAGATGTGGTGCACGAGCTGCATCGGCCGGAGACCTGTTGGGAAGAACTCCGCCACTGGGCGAAAAGTGATGTTGGGTGCGGAGGTTTTGGCGCATTGAGAGTGATGATGGATAGGTCAGTCTTTGCGGGGAGCACCATAGCTCTCAAGGATAGATCATGGATGTATGGTTTGATCGATTGACAATGAGAACTGAAGAAACAAGAGATAACCGCCATATGAAGTTTCCTTAGATAGTTTGGGGAGACGGTCGTTGGAAAAGTTGTGCTGTAATCCACCAGTTCAGTTGTGACAACGCTACATTCTGTTGCTGTTCTCACTCCAATGATTGGTGAGTGCCCCCCCCACTAGAAGTGAACATTGGTCCAACCAAAGGCGAGATCCAAGTGGCTCAGCGCTCCCAGCCCGCCTTGCGCCACCAAGCATGCAAGATTGGTCACTTTTTGACTCAGGAACCTTCCTTGAAGGCAAAGAGGAAAAGAACTTGGTCCTTCGTGACAGGCCTGGGCCTTGGCTGATTTCTTTCGACCCCACAGTTTGGTCGAAACTCGGACTGGTGTAGATCCCCATGACATGCAGCGCCTCACCTGCAGTGATTTTGAGTGCGGTATCCTTTCTGAGCAGTATTATGCTGGGTGTATGCTGCTCCAAGCCCAGAGAAACCATCATCCACTTCTCAGGCACGGTCATCGGATTCTCCTAGATGAGTTGAAGCATTCCTCCACCTCGATCAGCCACGAGCGCTTTCCGCTCCAGCTGGCGAAAGAGAAGGCGCAGCGGCGTCAGCGTCTCCGGACTCCGCGGCGCCGTCAGCCTGCTCGCGCGCACCGGGGTTTCGGGATGTCCTGTCGATAGGTGGCCTTGATGGTTTGTTGGATGGTTTTCCAGCAACAAAACATCAAGGCCACTGTGGTTTCAGCTGGTTTCAGCAAAGGCGTTGCAATAGTGTTGATGGATCCACAGCCAGTGGCTTGAGACCTTAAATTAAACGAGCAATTGCAAAGTGTTATACCAAAGTAAGGCACAACCTTGCCTTTCAGACTGCCCATTTTGGGCAATGAGGTATCACGAGGCAACGAGCAATTTGCATGTTTCTACAGAACCAACACTTGCAGGGTGGTATTTGTCCAGGGGATCCCACATTTGTGTGTTTTTTCGCGCGTACATTTGATCAACACATTGCAGCGCAACCAGTGACCAACGCCCTGGAGTTCCTCAAATCTTACATTGACCCTGAGATGTCTTCTACAAACCAGCCATGATGGGAACAACCGTGCGAACCAGGTTCGTTTGCAGAAAGTGGAATAGCTATCATCTCTCATCCATTCTCATTCCATGTTGTCAGATGATGCTTCCGAACCCTCCTCCTTTGGATGGTCAAACACCCGAGCTCCAGCTCCAGGGCCACCTGCCCTTCCACGCCAGGACGGAACAACCGATGCTCCACCCGTGGGAGGTCTTGACCTCGGTGCCGCGCGCGTCACGGCGCGCCGCAGGGGAGCGTAGTGCCACGTGGTTTCTCTTCATTTCCGCAGGGCGAGCGCACCAACATGAGGGTGGCAGCTGGACATTTGTGGGTCACATCATGGCATCTTTGTGTGTCAAGTCTTTGTTGGTAATCACTTCCTTGCGCCTCCTATGGTGGCAACACACGGTGATTGGATACGGGGATAGCTTAGGTGATGCTCTCCAAGCTCTACCGACCAGTTTACCTCCTGCGTGTGAAGGACAAAGTATTAAGGGACCTGACAACATCTCGAGCAAGTCCCCGCGTGGGGTGATCACAAATCCGACCATTCATGGGACCGGAAAATTTACATGGACTGGTCATTGACATGGTTTGTTGTGTGTAGCTATTGCAGTGGATGGTTTGGGCAGGAAAGTCTTTGTAGAATTCTAAGGCGACGCCGAGGTCGCTGTTGCTACACAGTGAAGCCTTCTTCAGGGATGTATGGATGTTCCACAGATAGTCTTGAGTGTGGATGCTGACCGAATTCGATGTAGGGATATATATTCTACGACTTTGCGCATCCACCTACCGTGCCTTGGTCAAGTCCACCAGACGCGAAGCCGCACGGGCGATGGCCAAAAGTCGAGACTCCGAAATCGAACAGGAACTGGGACCAACCAGAGTTGACATGGTCTTCCGGATTGAACATGGTGATACCCAGTCGACTCGGGGCCACCCTTGGGCAAATGGAAGTTGTAGGATGAACCGGTCTCACCAGTAATTATGGGCTGAATCCCAAACAACCAACAGTATGTCTGGACTGGACGATCTTTTACTAAGGATCTTGCTGTTACACAAGTTACACAAGGTCATTTTTTACACGATCGAGTGTCGGCTGGGGTGTAGCCCTACACCGACACTGTGTCAGCCCACCTGTGGACCGGTCGAAGGTTTGGAAAAAACCGGCATCCTGCAGTAGATAGATGGGCTCGGTGCAGGCATGGACTCGCCTGGTGTCGTTGGGAACTTGATCAAGAATATGTCCAAACCTCTATGAGCGATGGCCTCCAACCTACTAGCGATGGCCTCCAACAGAAACTGCCACTGGCACCGTTCGGGGCCTCTAGAAGATTTCCCAGACCATCCATGTGTGCAATAATTACTTACATGGTCGCAAATGGTGTACATTGGTAAATAATGGGACATGTATAAACTGTAAATACTATTATATTGTATATCCTGTTGTGACAACAATTCCATACATGGATGGTCTGAACAACCGGCGCTTTTGATTTGATTCTGACTATGCACTGAATCATGCAACATGTGGGGTTAGCCCTGCAACATCATGATTCAGTGGTGAAATGTTTGTTTCTTGCAATACAGTCGCACTGTTGAATCCATTGCTTCATCGATAATGACACATCTTCTTTGGGAGCTTCTTTTTCTTATGATTCTTGCCTCCTCTCCGTCCCAGAGCAGCCAAGTCAGACCGCTATACATATTTGCCAGCCTGCACTGGTCCTGTGCATATACATGACTTGTTTTTCAAAGATCATCCCGAAAGCTCCATCAAGACAGCTTCGCCAACACAGCCTCTACCAGACGGCATATTTGAGAACCCAAACGCAGCATGGCTTCCGTTGTGACCTCCGGCATATGTACAAGATGTACAAGGCTGATAGCTGTTGTGGACGTGCACAGGAGGTATCTGAACCTCGCATCCAGCCTTGAAATCGCTATCGGGGCAAAGGCGCGTAGTCGAACCAAGAAAAAGCAGAAAGCTGTCACCGCGCCTGAAGGTGTTCTTGGGAGGGTCCTTGTGGCACGTCTGTGGCGTGCTGACGCCAGGTCGCCCAATTGAAGCTGAAGCGTAGTACATAGAGCTGAAGGCGCCAGAAAAACAGGCAGGCTCCCAGATTCAAGAGCTTCTTGTGGATGATTTCTTTTGGCAATGTCCTGTTTTGGCTTGTGCCTCGAGTCTTCGAATTTAAGTTTGTTCCTGCACACGTTAACCTTGCCTTTGAAACTTGCAGGATGTATATACATTACAGCAAGTTGCATCATGTCGCGCAGACAAAGGAACTGGATGCCTAGCGCAGAGGAACAAAACTTTTGGCGCCCAGAACTGTTGCATCACTTTTTGTCGGGGGATTACAATTGGACAATTGTAGTACTCCCCCAGACAGTGTGGACACACTTAGGGGTTCTTACGGTAGTAGTGAAGCACCGGTCTTAGATCGCTGTGTCGCGCGGCCGTGTCCGGCTAATTCCCTGCTATTTACAGTGCACCCATGCCTCTCGAAATCGTCGACGTGCATTTCGACTGCGCAAGCTCGAAATCTGTGTGGCTGGAGCGGGTGCTTGTCGCGACCGCACTCTCGTTGTGGTGACGTGCGCATTTTCGGACATGGTGGTCACTTTTCGTGGCAGACGCAAGGGAAACTTAGTGTTTTCGTGGTCCAAAGTCGACCCTGGAGATCCAAAGTGGTAAAAAAAAGTGAAACTCGCCACTGTGACACATTTTAAGTCAAAACACGCCACTAGCAAAAAGTGAATTTTCAAATCGAAAGCGCAAGTCAGCCACCACATCTTTGGAACTCTGCGTGAACCGCGGAGTCACGGGGAGAGAGGAACGAAATCGTCGTGATTTTGGTTGAAGACATGCTCCCACAATGCCAAAATGCGACGAAAACGTTGCGAAAAAAGAACCATACAAAACGTACGTTTATTTTCGCAACTTTTCGGAAATTTTCGCAACTTTTCGGGAAAGTTGCATGTTTTAAGCCGCGTCCAGCATTGACAAAAGCAGGCGCGAAAACATCAGAAAAGTCCTAGCGCAAGTGCGTGTGAGAAGACTTGGCTCAGGCGCTGGATGTTTTTCTTCGCGCCACTGCAAAGCATCAACATGCCCTAAGAGAACAAGTGCCAAACACCAACCATGAGCAAAAAGTACCACTGTGACACTTTTTCGGAAAATACGCCACGCGCCACTGTGATAGAAAAAAGTGCCACTTTGGATCTCCAGGACTTGTCGTGACAGGCGCAAGGGATCGGAGCGGTTTTGGACATGGTGGTGGTCGTTGCGGTGATTCGTGACTTTTGGACATGTGGCTGGTTTGCAGTTTTCGTTTCAGGCACAAAACACTTTGTGGACCTTGCAATGCAGATTTCGCGGCAGGCGCAGCATTTTGTGAACCTCGAAGTGCAGATTTCGTAGCAGGCGCAGCGCTTTGTGCTCTCAGATCCTCACCTCTCGCTCACACTCACACCCCAACTCACAGTCACATTAATTTACTCTCACTCTCACTCTCACTCTCACCCTCACCCTCACCCTCACGTCACCCCTCACCCTCACCCTCACCCTCACCCTCACCCTCACCCTCACCCTCACACTCACTCACTCACTCACTCACTCACTCACTCACTCACTCACTCACTCACTCACGCACACTCACTCACACTCACTCACACTCACTCACACTCACTCACACTCACTCACACTCACTCACACTCACTCACGCTCACACTCACACTCACACTCACACTCACACTCACACTCACACTCACTCACTCACTCACTCACTCACTCACTCACTCACTCACTCACTCACTCACTCACTCACGCACGCACGCACGCACGCACTCACGCACTCACGCACTCACGCACTCACGCACTCACGCACTCACTCACTCACTCACTCACTCATTCATTCATTCATTCATTCATTCACTCACTCACTCACTCACTCACTCCATTCATTCACTCACTCACTCACTCACATGCTCACTCACATGCTCACTCACTCTCACTGTCACTTTCGCCCTCACTCTCATTCGCACTCACCAGTCGCACCACCACCGCCACCATCACCATGATCTCCACCTTCATCACCACCATCACTTCTCTGGACCCCAATGCGTCTAGATCTCTTGACTTTCTGCTGCTACACCTCTAGACCTCACACACAGACTCAGATTGTTGCTCGCAAGAGCTGATGCCAGTATGAAGTTCCCCTTGACTTGATTGAGCGGAAAGAACGAGAAGACTTGTAGATGTTTAACCATGTTTCTTTAAGACTGGTGAAACGACGAGTTAAAAATTGGCCTGCGCAGGTACACAAGAAGGCGTCCCTTCTCGCTTCACAATCTCAAACCACCGTCTTCGTTGGGCAGTGGATGGAATGAGATTCACTGCCCCCCTGCCTCTTTTTTTCTGCGCTGAGAAACTATATGTTAGTAGCGATACCAGGAGCCCTTAGTAGCAAAACCAGGGGCCCTAGTAGCGTTCTTTGTGACCCAAAACCTTAGGCACAGGTGTGGACACACACACGAAGCCGTACTCGGCGCAGTGTTCCTTGCTTGCAGTTTAGTAGCGCGGCCAGGAGTCGCTAGTAGCGTCCTTACACCCCGGGAGTACCGTCCTAGCTCCTGGTGAGAAGCCCCTAGTAGCGTCGTTTGTGTCGCAAAGCTTTGTACACATAGCGCCAATATTGGCGCTGTTTGAAAAGTACTAGCCACCTAAAAAGCCTTAGAGAGACAGTAAAAGCAAACCAAACATAAGCAGACTAAGAGGGCAAGAAAGAAGATAGGTGTAGTTACGAGGCCCACTTAGTTAAATGAAAGTAGAACGCGAGCGGCGAGCGGGACATTTTGTCTTAAACCGCCCGGGTAGCTAGCAATAGGAAAGGAGAAACAGAAGGAAAGGCACCAACACACAAGTGTGTTGAGTGCGATTTCCTTCTGTTGCCCGAATAGCGGGTGGGATAGCAACGGAGGCCCAGGGGCAGGGAGGTAGGGGGGGAGGGTGGGTTAGGGTGGCCCATAGGCCTTGCCATCATTGGCATTCAAGTAAAGCCGATTTGGGCCGGCGCAACCCATTGTCTGAAAGACACCTGGAACCTAAAGAAGGGCCTCAAGAAACGAAAAGCAACAAACAGAGAGAAAGAACCGAAGAGCATGAAAAGCACATGCAACAAAAGCAGTCGGTGGTTTGACATGCCTGCGTCCTAAGCCCCGCCTGTGGTTACTTGGACGGGCACGAAAGAGCAAATCTGAATCGGTTCAAGTCTCAGTAAGCCCTGCGGCATAATTTCAGTAAGCCCTGCGGCACCGTATCAGTGGTATCGAGCAAAGACAGTCAATCCAAAAATGTAAATCCGGACTGGAGTGTGAGTCTCAGTGAGCCCTGCGGCATGGTATCCCCCAGGATCTGGGTCTATGCACATGCAGCCCCCCTCGGCGGGGATCACACCACAGTTTGAGTGGGACCCTGTGGCGAAAACACACTTAGATTGTTGCTCGCAAGAGCTGATGCCAGTATGAAGTTCCCCTTGACTTGATTGAACGGAAAGAACGAGAGCCGAAAGGTGGCTGGGTCGAAGGACTTGTAGATGTTTAACAATGTTTCTTTAAGACTGGTGAAACGACGAGTTAAAAATTGGCCTGCAGGTACACGAGAAGGCGTCCCTTCTCGCATTACAATCTCAAACCACCGTCTTCGTTGGGCAGTGGATGGAATGAGATTCACTGCCCCCCTGCCTCTTTTTTTCCGCGCTGAGAAACTATATGTTAGTAGCGATACCAGGAGCCCTTAGTAGCAAAACCAGGGACCCTAGTAGCGTTCTTTGTGACCCAAAACCTTAGGCACAGGTGTGGATACACACACACATTGTTTGCGGTCTCTTACCAGGATAACTTTTTCCGTTGCTCAGTGTTGCGGCATCAATGCAGCGTCCATGGTTGCCACCCTTCGTAGAAGGCAACAACAGTGTCAATCTGCCAATCCTTGGATGACAGAGCCTTGCTATCAGGCTGGCCAAGGTGTCTCAGGCAACCGTTTGTGTGGAACCACTCAATCACATTGAAGGCAAACTCTTCAGAACTTAAGGGCCCTTTCGTGTCACATTCGTGCAGGTTCATCCCTACAATATGTTTGGGTCTTTGAAATCATTTATTTTTATAGCGCAATTCGTTTGCACGTTTTTGTTGTTTGGTAAACAATTTGGGTTTGCAACATGTGTGTTCTGCACATATGTTATTTTTAGTTTTGACCAATATCAGTGCATGATTTCACTTGACAACAACCCACCGTTTGGACTTGTTATCCATGTGTGCAGCAGGAAATTCAGCACGGAGATTTCCGCATGGAATTGTTTTTGCCGCACTCGGTTCGGGGGACGTTCTTACATTCATAGTCCAACACTGCCACGGGGCGGGTCGTTCCTGAAATTGGTGTTTGCCTCGCACCTTGCTCCAGCAAGGCTGTTTCACGTCATCGCTTTATTCGGAGAAATTCGCCCAAAATTGGTTCGCAGTTGCAGACGTGACCAACCAACCACTCAAACACATCAACAAAGGTAAAACACATATGATGCAGCGCCGTTTCAACGCCATACAGGTGCAAATATGCAGTGTTAGATGTGTTGTTAATATAAGGTTAACGGTTATAGCTATTGCTATTCAATTATTGACATCCATTTTGGAGGGAGGGTGCAGCACGCAAGGGAGAAAGGATCGAGCGAGATATAGGATTTGGGGCCTGGGTTTGAAGCCTGGGATAAGAGGTCACGTCGAGTCATGGGTTTTTGGTTTCTACGCCAACTGGACAACCAAACACTTCAAGTGGATCCAGGTCCCGGTTCCGGTTTGTCTCAAAATTTGAGGATTGAATCATAATCCAATAAGATCCAAGTGCCAATTCATGTTGATTTGACACAACCGGCTTTGTCGAGTCAGTCTGTGAGACACCAGTGAATCTCAAGGAATTCACGTTCACGGCAGGAATCCATTGTTGGGTGCTCAGGTTTGTGCTACTTTGCTCCTTAAATTTACGCACTACGAATTATGATATTTCAAAATCAGCACCCTCCAAGTCTTCTTTTCCAACCGTTCGTCATTGATGGTTCAGATGGAATTTTGTACAATATGTGTCCCATTCCAGCTGCAGGCGATTTTGGTACAGGAAATGTACCAAAGCATGGGGAACCTTATTCATGGTTGTTAAACATCTCAAACACATGTGTTGGTGAACTAGCCCAAAAATCAACTTGAGGATAGATTACCTGCTGACAGACATTTCCCCCACTGAGTTTGATGCAACATAATAGTAACAATAATCTACAGTATTTTGTAGAAGATAGATTGTATGGACGTACATAGACATTCCCGAACTTGTGCAGAGAACAATCGATTCACTCCTTGACCAACGAATCCGAGCTGCACACGCCTTCAGGCGAGCTGAAGAAACCACGTGCTCAATGATTTTGTGACTTTGATTGATTGGACTTTGTCATTGAAGACCACAAACACACAATAGGAGGAATCCTCTCAGGCCAAAAATAACTTCTGAGCATCGTCAAACATGATCAAGGTCTACTCATGCACGAAGAGCATGAGTCGATTCTCTTCGGCTTCAAAGGCCGAAGGCAAGCCAAGCGGATCAGGACAACAGCTTGGTCTCTCTCCCAAGAAAAACTTCCAGTTACCACAGAGAAGCAATCACCTAACATGTCCAAGAAACAAAGACTGAATGGTGTCAATGTTTAGCTCCCTCAGCCACAAAAAACGGCAAACAAAAAGAGTCAGGCCGCAAGCGGGGGCCCAGGTCCTGTTGGGTCCGTGGCCATGGCATGGCACTGATCGCGGCACTTCAGGTTCACCACAGCCGTTTGCGTGTCGACTCAGCTCCCAGGTTCGACAAGAGGACTGGAACGAGTGTAGCAGAAGGAAGGATTATGAAGGAACTACAAGAGCCGGGGATGGGAACACCTCTTCATTGGTTTGATTACAGTACCTGTATATAACTCCATGTATAAACAATAAACAACCTGGGACATGCAGCTTCTTGTACATGGGGGACCAGACCATCCATCAAACTAGGCCCCGGCACCGATCACGGACGGTGCGGAGTGGACTCCCAACAGATCGCAGGGTGAAAGTGGGTGTTTTCACATATGTTTCATGTTTTTTAGTGGGAAACCCTCTCACCAATGGTTTTTTTTCCTATTTCCCTTCTTCCAACGGGTCAAAAAAGGGATGTCCTCCTATTCTAATCCAGTTTTTTTTTTTTTAAATAGAGGACCCTCCCACCCCGTGGGTTTCAATTGGGTTTGGGTCTATTTTCCCAGAGGTTTCATGGGAGGCTCCCTCTACTTCTGGGTCACACGCGGTGTTTTTCGTTCCATTCGCCACCGACGAACATCGACCCACACCGGGTCCGTCCTGGTGGTGAGTCCTGGCGTCCTGGCGCCCGCTGGCGCCATGCACTCTTGAAAGCTGGAAGTGGATGGTTTTCTTCCATAGCTGAAAGGTCCATGTTCTGATTCCAATGATTGGTCAATGTAGGTCATTCCAGTCCCACAGATGCTTAGCTTGGGGGATGCGACCGTAAACACGACCTGTTCGTTCAGTGAGACCGACCGGTTCGCCGCTGCGACCGATCCTCGCCGCTGGGCCGGATCAGAGCGGACGATTGAGAGCAGGTCCGCAGACAGATTGAGAGCAGCATAGTATGGCGACCATACTATGGAAGAAGTACCACGGTTTATTAGTGGAGAAACCGTGGTACTATGGAATAACATATAGTATGTTCCGTGTATTTCTTTGTTTGGAAGAAACCGTGAACAGGACAGACCACGAATCAGAACCTGGCGAGCTCCGCCCGAAACGACACCTGCACCAGCCAGGGATGCCAAAAGACGGCAGCAGACATCACTTGATCGAATCCTTTGTGCTGTCGCAATGTGGTGTTTGGTAGCGCACCGTTTTGTTATTGCAGTATGCAGATTATGGGTGATTGTGAGACGGGAACGTTATTTTGCTTCCAGTATCGTCAGATCAGATCTGGTCTCAATAGACGCAAGCAGCAACACGATCATGTTTGGTCTCCCCTAGTGTCGAAAAGAGACGTGACATGTTCTTCAGATCCTGAAAGCTTCCTACCCTCGAAGGAACGCTCATTCCATCTCATTCCTACATTTCTGCGCTTCTGATGGTGTGGAAGCATCTCACTCTAGCCTTCTGCCTGTTTGCTGGAGTTGCTGGAGATTTGATCCCGGGATTCTACGTCATCAGTGGCTGCTTGGGCCCAAAAATGCCGATCGCCGGTACTTTCCGTGGGTCGCTCGGTTCCCACAGAAGGAATGATGTGAGGCTAGAATAAACCGATGGTTTCCAGCAATGGTATTTGTTGTAATTGTTGCTGTCATTGTTTGTTGGAGGTGTATTGAAAAAGAGGGGCGACCGCCAAAAAAGAACAAATCCAACCCATGGGTAGTATCTTCCTTCTTCCCAGGGGGTTCGTTGCGTGGGATGTCTCGCTCTTTAAATACACCCATCAAATATGGAGAGTTTTTGGTCGAACGGCCCCGCTATACCGGGGTCATTGGGATCGTGGACGGCGCCTATACCCACTTCGTAACGGACGGATATTGGGGGCCCATGCTGGCCCTGAGACCCTGCGGGGTAGTGGCAATCATGGGACCCTTCTAGTGGTCCCGCATTGCGGGCTATGAGTGGAATGGAATGGATTGATATTGGGGATGAATGGACTCCCGAAACATCTCTCAGAGTGGATGAAATGTCATCGCCCAATGAATTCTCAGGCATTGGGGCATGTGCACCATGCTTGTGCAATTTTTGAGCATGCATGAGACAAGGATATTTGCCAGAGCCCCCTTGTCTCGTGGGTGTCGATTCGTGGCCTCTTTCAGGTTGAGCTGTGTCCATGAAGCACCCTGTGTACTTGGGGGTATGGAATGCCTGCATTTCACATTCTGTGTATCAGGAGCTTTCATCCTTGGTCCCCTGCCTCGGCAAGCTCCATGAGCGCCCACTGGTCACGAAGCGGTGACCAGTAGACCTGGAAAAACATATGAACAAATCAACAGGGCTGGACCGGACCTTGAAAAGAACAAGAACACATCAACAGAGCTAGAGGAAACAGGGTGACTCAGATGGGATTTCACCGTGAGACTCACTGGACATGCAGAATGTGGAGTGGAGTTCACCTGTTTGGTTTTCGGATAGCCATGTGAATATGCCCTATGAAATCTCCAGGGACTACCTCTCACATAAACGTTTTATGGTACCCCTGATGGGGGGGTCAGGGAGTTATGTTATAGAGGACACGTGTTGATTTTGACACTGGTGTGAAAATGTGTGAAACTGTGACAGTTTTTGCAATCCCATGTTTGTGGTTCAAAGCAGAGAGCCATCGAAGCCGTGATCAAACACAAGAAACACATGAACAACATATTTACAAGAAATCAGAGATTGGTAATACAATGTAAAACGGGATTTCATGATTGGATATGTCATGATAGGTGTGATTATGTGTGTGTGTGTGTTTTTGCTGATGTGCAAGTTGTATTTCTGAGGTCAGTCATGGTGATTTTATAGTGAATTAGGTTTTTGTCGGTTTTTGTAGCCGCCCTCATGCCTAGTGATTTTATACCAAATCATAGCCTTGAGCAGGTTACCTTGACCTCATGGCCTGCAAGGCCCCCCCACCCTATATTCTCATAGCTATGGAATCGGATTTCGCTGTCATCCAAGTTCGGGTCCAAGTTCGGGGCCATGCCATCCCCTAACTGCAATTCTTTCAGGGAGACTCTTGGACTTTGGATCACCAAACCAGTGCTTTTCGGCACCTCCCTTCGTCCTCGCTCGGACTCCTTGGGTGTGGCGGTTCTGCAAGGGTTCGAAAGATGACTGCGCTTGAGTCAATCTTCCACGAGATGTCCAAACTTTCAGCAGTCGGATAGTGACCTCGTTTGGGAAATTTACTCATTGACATCTCTTGACTTTCCACATACTTTCCGCATATCTGGACCATCCCTTCTGACAAACAGGCCGCCCGTTTCAATTCAGGGACTTTTGGGTTAGGCCATGGATCCACGAGAGCCACCAAATGCTCAAAACCAAAGACCATACTAACACATCATGGTTTGGTCGGAACACCTCTGCAACTCTCGGTAAGCAGACTTCGGCCAATGAACCCAATTTTGATATTCGTGCAGTGTTGTGATATTGGAGTTTGGTTTTGTCCCATTGACTAATCCTTGACTCTGAAAGCAAGAACATGAAAATCTGTATATAATAATCATAATATATTTGTTCGAGTCGGGAACACCCACCCCCATGGGGTCCTGCAACCAAGAACCCTCCTCAACATCCAACAAAACGACACGTGTTTTTGCACTGCCGAGGTTTCGTGTCCTTCTGGCGCTACGGTGGCCATTTGTTGATCGTGTCTCCCAAGGACACAGGGGTCGTGCGTGTGGGGTGCGGGGAGCCATGGACTCCGCAGCCCTGCAGGTCACCATGGGATCAGTGGCCCTTCCATGTCCATTTAGCCTCTCCATGTTCTTCTCTGACAGGTTGGCCAGATCCTGAACACTGCTCCAGATATACTGGGGAGAAACTTCCTCTGTGCCAAAAAGGCTTGATGTGCCTGCCAGAAACCAGAGGAGGACTCCACAGCAACAAGTGCCTGGGCCATCCTGGGCCCCTGGATGACAAATCCAAATGTTCGAGTGTATCTCCATCAACAATAGAGAGGAATCCCACAGCACCATCTAATACAAACATTATCATACATATGGTAGATGATGGTAGATGTGTTCATACATGGATGGTTTAAGACGTTGCAATTCAACGTCTTTTGAGGTCTCAGCTGCCACCGTCTCCGCCGGTCCCAGGAGGGCGACCCGGCCAACTCCTCCGTGGCTCTCTTCGGCGGCCCGGCAGATCGGGTGCACGCTGTTTTTGGGTCGTCTGGGACCGTGAAGAAAGGTTCGTTTTGAACCCCTTTCACCTGATGAGCTGCAGAGCAAACTGCTGCAAAGTTGCGCTGGTCCACAACCTTCGGCGGAAACCGCGGCGTCAATGGCTCACACGGGTAGTCACTAGGATTTGAGCTACAAATCCCGTCAAAAGATCTATAGTGAATGAGATGGACCATCAAGATGAGACTAGACTCATGACGCATGAACACCACATGGAGGTTCTTTGTTTGCAGATGCAATGCACCCCTGAAGAGCGGAATGTGAAGCCCTCGAGCTTACAAGACATATGAAGTCCTCGAGGTTCGAGAGTGCAAATGGGAACCAATGCAGGAGCAGACCATTCATGGGACTGGAATCTGTGCCTACATGAAGCTCCTGAATTCAGCCGCGCGAGCCGCGAACGGATAAGTCGACCAGTCCGATGGGTCAGGGGTCATGGATGGTAATGCACCGCTCGGAGTCCACCAGCCGCACCGGTCCGGCACCGGTCGAACCGCTTTCGAACGGGCGCGGCACCGCGCCAAGGCTTTGACCGCGACGAAGACACCGAGTGCTGGATCCCCGGCTGCGAGTGGCGGATCCTCTACCGCGCCGACGTGGCTTCCACCCACGTGAAGCACCTCCGGTGGCACGAAGACAGAGGGTTCTTAGGACGGTGGTAGCACCGTGGTCGTTGTTTGAGGGAAAAGATGTTCTGAACATAGTTCTTAAGGGTCAGCTTTTTTTTAGGCGGAGTGGAAAGATGCGAACGGTCTTTGGCCAAGAGGAGAACTCTCTGGTTAGGAACTTTTGGGGAACATCGGTGAACACCACCACCATAAGTGAATGCCATTCACTTTGAGACAAGCAAATGTGGTCTTAAGGTTGGTCTTTTGGAACTCATCAAGAGATCCAGTCTTCCCAACTCTTTCCGAGGTTCCGTCCGAACTCCGATTGCACAACCCTATAGTACTGAGGAATACTGAGGACGAAAGCACATGATCCTCAGTGCAAGCTCGTAGTTCCCCAGCCGAAGGAAATGATGGTCCC
>CAXIVM010002185.1:0-33984 GCA_964035705.1 Porites rus | reverse complement strand
CGCGTGGCCCTCTGGAAAAGGTGCTTACAATGGAGTTTCAGCAGACGAACAACCCACCTTGCGAAGCCGCTGGTGATGCGGTCAGAGGAAGAAAGATGCCGGAGCATCCGCTGGTGATGCGTACTTCCCTTGACCTCGGATTCTTGGGGGTTAGAGGCTCAATTCGCCGACTGATTGGATCATGAAAGTCCTCACAGATGTTTTATGTGGCTTTTGCGAGTTAGAAGAGGGAGACCTGATACAAAACAGTTTGTTTGTGTTTGAAGATTTGGGTCACAGTTCCGTGAGGACTGCTAGCCTGATGGAAAGGACCGCTAGTCCATGTTAACGCAAAAACAAACACGGGGGGAAGGGGGATCAGATCAGATCGTCTTGAAAGAACACGACGCCAAACAACATGCAAACAGAAAGGTTCTTCTTTTCCTTTTCTCCTTTGGTTTGTTCTCGCCGCTACCCATGAAGTCAGACTTGGCAGGATCAATCTGTATACATGTTCAAGAAGCATCTCCTGAGCTTGCCCGGAGTGGAGCAGTGAATAGAAGCTACCACTGGGTATCACCGTTTTCGTATCTGACACTCAGCATGCGAAGCATGGGCTTTTTGTCCCCACCTGGAGCCCTGCTGTTCTATGAAACCTGTGACCAGCGGGGGGGACCATTAAGGGAGCTCTCAGCATCGGTGGCACCGAAGGGGTGGCCACAGGTGGCCACCCTTCGTTCGAAAGGAACAGCAAGATCAGAGGTGGTTGCTCGGGTTGGGCACATGGGTTGAGCTTGACACTCCTGATCATTCTTGAAGGCATTTTGAAGCTCTTTTTGATGTTATTCGTTCCTTGGACTGTTGCTAGTGACTGCTAGTCGAGTGGTCATCCGACCAAGCGGAAGGTTACTCAAGGCACTGCGCATCGACAGAAGACCGTCTCTGCTTTTCCCCACTTCCTCTTGGTTAAGAGCCAGGGGTCATATTCTCTTTGAGGCATCCACTGGTGTTCTTGCTTATTGAAGGAAGAGGTCTTGCATCGTAGGAAGATGAAGTTCAAAACAGATCATGCATGCTAGAAAAAACTATGAAACACTTGATGATGCTCGCCTTCCCCTTCACCAGCTACATCGTTGCTGCAATCCAAGCGGCTTTGACCTGAACTCACCTTGCAGCCAAGGTGAGTTCATTGAGAAGGGAGTTCTTGAGGACAGGGGTCCAGGTCCAAAGAGGTGGGTCCGAGTGGAGGGACCGTTGGACCGAACACCAGCCTTCCACAGCGTCCATGTTCCGACCTGCCTCCACCGACCACAGTCCTGAGCTCCGAACGTGCGTTTCCTCCCTCGGATTCCCGCCCCCCAGCCCTACCGCTGCCCCAGCGGTGTGAGGACATTTGGTCGCTCATGGAGAACTGCGAGGCCGACAAGCAAGCCGAATGCCTGGACACCGCGAAGGGCTTGTTGGCCGATGCCCTGGGAAAGTCCAAGGAGGAAATCAGTTTCTGGGCTGACCACGAAGCCAGACGAGTGCTTTCTTTTGCGCTACGAGACGTGCGGTTTGTGTGGGGTTTACATTTGGCGGGTGTTTCTGATGTTTCACCAAGAAAGGAGGTTTGAGGGGGAGCTGTTTTAGTGTGAAAAGGGGTCGGGTTCATGTGGTAAAAATGGAAGAGAAACTATAGGGAAATCCCTGCATGGAAAAATCTGACCGACTCGGCAAAAGGACTCAGTCGATCTCGCCAAGATCGTCACCATCCATTGAACAAAAACATGAAGCTTCTTGTGCCTGTCCTGTTTGGATTGCCAAATCGCAATGGCCCCCCTCATATAAACTAACTGCCATGGTGCTGGAATATTTTTGTCGAAGAGCGATGATGAGGCATCTCTTTCGACCTACGACATACTACATGTCCAGCTCAGGCGATAGCATGCTGCGCAAGAAGCTGGATGAGGCCATGGGTAAAGCCTTGGGAACAAAGATGCGAGCCTGTATGGAAGCAGCAGAGGATGATGCCGCCAAGGACCAGTGTGTCGTGGCGAGCAAAGAAGCACACACTTAGATTGTTGCTCGCAAGAGCTGATGCCAGTACGAAGTCCCCCTTGACTTGATAAACAGAAAGAAGCGCAAACCGCAAGGTGAAAAGTCCGTTCATTTGAAGGTGTTTGAACAAGTTGTTTCTCTCTCTGCTCACTAGGCGATTAGTGCACAACACCGCAGTGGACAGCGGAAACAGTTCAAATTCAAGCAGGTACGTTCCCAAGGCGTCCCTTGGGAATATCCTGACGAATGGCTGGAGCTTCGTTGGATCAGGCCAAGCCAAACGTCCCTGATCCCCGTGCCTCTTTTTTCCGCGCTGAGAAACTATATGTTAGTAGCGATACCAGGAACCCCTTAGTAGCAAAGCCAGGGGCCCTAGTAGCGTTTTTTGTGACTCAAAACCTTAGGCACAGGTGTGGACACACACACACACAGCCGTACTCGGCGCACTGTCCCTTGCTTGCAGTTTAGTAGCGTGGCCAGGAGTCGCTAGTAGCGTCCTTACACCCCGTAGAAAGGTCGGAGGCCCCCAAGGAGTACCGTCCTGGCTCCTGGTAGCGAGGCCAGAAGCCCCTAGTAGCGTCGTTTGTGTCGCAAAGCTTTGTACACATAGCGCCAATATTGGCGCATTTTGAAAAGTACTAGCCACCTAAAGAGCGTTAGAAAGACAGTAAAAGCGAACAAAACAAAAGCAGACTAAGAGGGCAAGAAAGAAAGATAGGTGTAGTTACGAGGCCCACTTAGTTAAATGAAAGTAGAAAGCGAGCGGGGCATTTTGTCTTAAACCGCCCGGGCAGCTAGCAATAGGAAAGGAGAAACAGAAGGAAAGGCACCAAGACACAAGTGTGTTGAGTGCGATTTCCTTCTGTTGCCCGAATAGGGGGTGGGATAGCAACGGAGGCTCAGGGGCAGGGAGGTAGGGGGGAGGGTGGGTTAGGGTGGCCCGTAGGCCTTGCCATCATTGGCATTCAAGTAAAGCCGATTTGGGCCGGCGCAACCCATTGTCTGAAAGACACCTGGAACCTAAAGAAAGGCTTCAAGAAAACGAAAAGCAACAAAAAGAGAAAAAGAACCGAAGAGCATGAAAAGCACATGCAACAAAAGCAGTCGGTGGTTTGACATGCCCGCGTCCTAAGCCCCGCCTGTGGTTACTTAGATGGGCATGAAAGTGCAAATCCGAATCGGTTCAAGTCTCAGTAAGCCCTGCGGCACAGTTTCAGTAAGCCCTGCGGCACCGTATCAGTGGTATCAAGCAAAGACAGTCAACCCAAAAAATGTAAGTCCGGACTGGAGTGTGAGTCTCAGCCCTGCGGCATGGTATCCCCCACGATGTGGGTCTATGCACATGCAGCGCCCCTCGACGGGGATCACACCACAGCCCTCAGTGGGACCCTGTGGCGAAAACACACTTAGATTGTTGCTCGCAAGAGCTGATGCCACTACGAAGTCCCCCTTAAGGCCGTTCCTTTGAAGGTGTTTGAACAAGTTGTTTCTATCTCTGCTCACTAGGCGATTAGTGCACAACACCGCAGTGGACAGCTTGGAAACAGTTCAAATTCAAGCAGGTACGTTCCCAAGGCGTCCCTTGGGAATATCCTGACGAATGGCTGGAGCTTCGTTGGATCAGGCCAAGCCAAACGTCCCTGATCCCCGTGCCTCTTTTTTCCGCGCTGAGAAACTATATGTTAAAAGGAGCCCTTAGTAGCAAAGCCAGGGGCCCTAGTAGCGTTTTTTGTGACTCAAAACCTTAGGCACAGGTGTGGACACACACACACACAGCCGTACTCGGCGCACTGTCCCTTGCTTGCAGTTTAGTAGCGTGGCCAAGAGTCGCTAGTAGCGTCCTTACACCCCGTAGAAAGGTCGGAGGCCCCCAGGAGTACCGTCCTGGCTCCTGGTAGCGAGGCCAGAAGCCCCTAGTAGCGTCGTTTGTGTCGCAAAGCTTTGTACACATAGCGCCAATATTGGCGCATTTTGAAAAGTACTAGCCACCTAAAGAGCGTTAGAAAGACAGTAAAAGCGAACAAAACAAAAGCAGACTAAGAGGGCAAGAAAGAAAGATAGGTGTAGTTACGAGGCCCACTTAGTTAAATCAAAGTAGAAAGCGAGCGGGGCATTTTGTCTTAAACCGCCCGGGCAGCTAGCAATAGGAAAGGAGAAACAGAAGGAAAGGCACCAAGACACAAGTGTGTTGAGTGCGATTTCCTTCTGTTGCCCGAATGGGGGGTGGGATAGCAACGGAGGCTCAGGGGCAGGGAGGTAGGGGGGAGGGTGGGTTAGGGTGGCCCGTAGGCCTTGCCATCATTGGCATTCAAGTAAAGCCGATTTGGGCCGGCGCAACCCATTGTCTGAAAGACGCCTGGAACCTAAAGAAAGGCTTCAAGAAAACGAAAAGCAACAAAAAGAAAAAAGAACCGAAGAGCATGAAAAGCACATGCAACAAAAGCAGTCGGTGGTTTGACATGCCCGCGCCCTAAGCCCCGCCTGTGGTTACTTAGATGGGCATGAAAGTGCAAATCCGAATCGGTTCAAGTCTCAGTAAGCCCTGTGGCACAGTTTCAGTAAGCCCTGCGGCACCGTATCAGTGGTATCAAGCAAAGACAGTCAATCCAAAAAATGTAAGTCCGGACTGGAGTGTGAGTCTCAGCCCTGCGGCATGGTATCCCCCAGGATCTGGGTCTATGCGCATGCAGCGCCCCTCGACGGGGATGACACCACAGCCCTCAGTGGGACCCTGTGGCGAAAACACACTTAGATTGTTGCTCGCAAGAGCTGATGCCAGTACGAAGTCCCCCTTAAGTCCGTTCCTTTGAAGGTGTTTGAACAAGTTGTTTCTATCTCTGCTCACTAGGCGATTAGTGCACAACACCGCAGTGGACAGCTTGGAAACAGTTCAAATTCAAGCAGGTACGTTCCCAAGGCGTCCCTTGGGAATATCCTGACGAATGGCTGGAGCTTCGTTGGATCAGGCCAAGCCAAACGTCCCTGATCCCCGTGCCTCTTTTTTCTGCGCTGAGAAACTATATGTTAGTAGCGATAAAAGGAGCCCTTAGTAGCAAAGCCAGGGGCCCTAGTAGCGTTCTTCTTGATTCAAAACCTTAGGCGCAGGTGTGGACACACACACACATAGCGTCCATACACCCCGGAGGCCCCAAGGAGTACCGTCCTGGCTCCTGGTAGCGAGGCCAGAAGCCCCTAGTAGCGTCGTTTGTGTCGCAAAGCTTTGTACACATAGTGCCAATATTGGCGCATTTTGAAAAGTACTAGCCACCTAAAAAAGCGTTTTGAAAGACAGTAAAAGCAAACAAAACAAAAGCAGATTAAGAGGGCAAGAAAGAAAGATAGGTGTAGTTACGAGGCCCACTTAGTTAAATGAAAGTAGAACGCGAGCGGGGCATTTTGTCTTAAACCGCCCGGGTAGCTAGCAATAGGAAAGGAGAAACAGAAGGAAAGGCACCAACGCACAAGTGTGTTGAGTGCGATTTCCTTCTGTTGCCCGAATAGCGGGTGGGATAGCAACGGAGGCTCAGGGGCAGGGAGGTAGGGGGGAGGGTGGGTTAGGGTGGCCCGTAGGCCTTGCCATCATTGGCATTCAAGTAACGCCGATTTGGGCCGGCGCAGCCCATTGTCTGAAAGACACCTGGAACCTAAAGAAAGGCTTCAAGAAAACGAAAAGCAACAAAAAGAGAACTAGACGACGAGTGGCCCGAAAGCATTTTTCATCACGTAGGAAGTCCGAGTGCGAGTTATCTGTTAAGTGTGCAGTGTGAAGTCGAGTGAGTTGAGGTAGTGTGTGGGTTTCTGTGCGTGTATCTATGTCCGTGTGGAAATGAGTCTGCGTATGTGTGTGTTCGTGTAAGTTGAGGGAGTGTGTGGGTGTCTGTGTGTGATGCGGCCTCCCAAACCCCCCACCGGCGGCCAAGCGGTGACAGCCCAGCTCATCGTCGTGAGCTTTTGGGCTGCTGGTAAGGGGAGAAGCAGCGTGCACGGCGCCAGGAAAAGCTCACGGAAAAAAACGAACCGGAATGAGGACAGAAAAGTGCCGAGGCAGGTGCGCCAGAAGTGTCTTGAAGCAGTGACCTGTCAGAGGAGATGAACGAAGTAGCGCGCAGGCCTCCCAAACCCCCACCGGCGGCCAAGCGGTGACAGCCCAGCTCATCGTCATGAGCATGTGAGCTGCTGGTAAGGGGAGAAGCAGCGTGCACGGGTGTAGGGAATCTCACTGAAAAAACCCAGCTGGAATGAACACAGAAAATGCTGAGGCGGCCACGCCAGGAGTGTCTCGAAGCAGTGACCTGTCAGCGGAGATGAACGAAGTAGCGCGCAGGCCTCCCAAAGCCCCACCGGCGGCCAAGCGGTGACAGCCCAGCTCATCCTCGCGTACCAAAGTTGTACTACCAAGTCGCCAGTTCTCATCTTCCAGCTATCCAGCTACTCCGCGTACTACAGTTGTACGACAAAGTCGCCAGTGTTCATCTTCCAGCTCCACAGATACTCCGCGTATTCAACTTGTACTACCCACACACCAGTTCTCATCTTCCCACTCCCCAGCTACTCTGCGTACTAAAGTTGTACTACCAAGTCGCCAGTTCTCATCTTCCCACCTACTCTGCGTACTAAAGTTGTACTACCAAGTCGCCAGTTCTCATCTTCCCACTCCCCAGCTTCTCTGCGTACTAAAGTTGTACTACCAAGTCGCCAGTTCTCATCTTCCAGCTCCCCAGCTACTCCGCGTACTAAAGTTGTACTACAAAGTCGCCAGTTCTCAGCTTCCAGCTCCACACATTGCTCCGCGTACTCAAGTTGTACTAGAAACTCGCCAGTTCTCAGCTTCCAGCTCCCCAGATACTCCCGCGTACTCAAGTTCTACTACCCACTCGCCAGTTCTCATCTTCCCACATCCCAGCTACTCCGCGTACTACAGTTGTCCTACCACGTCGCCAGTTCTCAGCTTCCAGCTCCCCAGCTACTCCGCGTACCCACTCGCCAGTTCTCATCTTCCCACTCCCCAGCTACTCCGCGTACTACAGTTGTCCTACCACGTCGCCAGTTCTCAGCTTCCAGCTCCCCAGCTACTCCGCGTACTAGAGTTGCACTACAAAGTCGCCAGTTCTCAGCTTCCACCTCCACAGCTTGCTCCGCTGCATTTCGCGCACTCGGCACGCACGATCTCCGCAGAGGGTCGCGCGGTATTTTTACACATCGCACTCTCGCCTGCATTTCGCGCACTCGACGCGCACGATCTCCGCAGAGGGTTGCGCGGTAATTGCGCAAATCGCGCTCTGGCCTGCGTTTCGCGCACTCGACACGCACGATCTCCGCAGAGGGTTGCGCGGTAATTTCACGAATCGCGCTCTCGCCTGCATTTCGCGCACTCGACACGCACGATCTCCGCAGAGCTTGCGCGGGCACCCGGCGCGCGGAGCTCTCGCCTGCATTTCGCGCACTCGACACGCACGATCTCTCCGCAGAGGGTTGCGCGCGCAGCCGGCGCGCGGCGCTCTCGCCTGCATTTCGCGCACATCGACGCGCACGATCTCCGCAGAGGGTTGCGCGCGCAGCCGGAAAATCGCACTCTCGCCTGCGTTTCGCGCGCTCCGCAGAGGTTTGCGCGCGCAGCCGGCAATTCGCGCTCTCGCCTGCATTTCGCGCACTCGACGCGCGCGATCTCCGCAGAGGGTTGCGCGCGCAGCCGGCGCGCGGCGCTCTCGTCTGCATTTCGCGCACTCGACACGCACGATCTCCGCAGAGGGTTGCGCGCGCAGCCGGCGCGCGGCGCTCTCGCCTGCATTTCGCGCACTCGACACGCACGATCTCCGCAGAGGGTTGCGCGCGCAGCCGGCAAATCGCACTCTCGCCTGCATTTCGCGCACTCGACGCGCACGATCTCCGCAGAGGGTTGCGCGCGCAGCCGGCAAATCGCACTCTCGCCTGCATTTCGCGCACTCGACACGCACGATCTCCGCAGAGGGTTGCACTTTCGGTTGACGCTGTTCGTCCCACCCTCCGCCTTTAAGAGAGAATTTATAAAGTGGGGAAATGTTTTTTCCATCCGGACATCTCCCGTGCTAGTTTTCCATACTCACACTTGCCTACTCACTGCATGCTTGCGTACTCATTGCCTACTCACTACTCACTGCATGCTTGCATACTCATTGCATGCTTGCAACTCATTACTTGCATACTTACACTTGCATACTTTGACACTTGCATTGCATGCTTTGCACTTCACTGCTTTCGCTCTTCCACTTACACAGGGCTACGTCTAGCGTTCATGTTGTCCTGCAAGTGTGGTGGAAGTGTCAATGTCTAAGTGTAAGTGTCGAAGTGTCAGTGTTCAAAGGATTTTCCGGAAGAACCTTCGCAATGCTTTCGGGAAAAAGAACCGAAGAGCATGAAAAGCGCATGCAACAAAAGCAGTCGGTGGTTTGACATGCCCGCGTCCTAAGCCCCGCCTGTGGTTACTTAGATGGGCATGAAAGTGCAAATCCGAATCGGTTCAAGTCTCAGTAAGCCCTGCGGCACAGTTTCAGTAAGCCCTGCGGCACCGTATCAGTGGTATCAAGCAAAGACAGTCAATCCAAAAAATGTAAGTCCGGACTGGAGTGTGAGTCTCAGCCCTGCGGCATGGTATCCCCCAGGATCTGGGTCTATGCACATGCAGCGCCCCTCGACGGGGATCACACCACAGCCCTCAGTGGGACCCTGTGGCGAAAACACACTTAGATTGTTGCTCGCAAGAGCTGATGCCAGTACGAAGTCCCCCTTGACTTGATAAACAGAAAGAAGGGCAAACCGCAAGGTGAAAAGTCCGTTCCTTTGAAGGTGTTTGAACAAGTTGTTTCTATCTCTGCTCACTAGGCGATTAGTGCACAACACCGCAGTGGACAGCTTGGAAACAGTTCAAATTCAAGCAGGTACGTTCCCAAGGCGTCCCTTGGGAATATCCTGACGAATGGCTGGAGCTTCGTTGGATCAGGCCAAGCCAAACGTCCCTGATCCCCGTGCCTCTTTTTTCCGCGCTGAGAAACTATATGTTAGTAGCGATAAAAGGAGCCCTTAGTAGCAAAGCCAGGGCCCTAGTAGCGTTCTTTGTGAGTCAAAACCTTAGGCACAGGTGTGGACACACACACACACACGAAAGCTCTTACTCCTGGGAATGCGTTTCTGCAAAGCAGAGACGCGACACATGTTCAAGCTGGTTTCATAAGCAAGAGCCATTCTCCGGTCTTGGTTCGATACCGAGGCAAGGATATTCTGGTTCAAGATGCCCTCGGCACCAGGAATGGAACACAAGCAAGGGGTGCCAGGCAAGGCTTGTGGAGTGTCAATCGGTGGCGGAATTGACTGTTCTGATGGCTGAGTCGCTGAACTGAGTGGCGAGTCCTCGCTGGCTCCGCAGGACACAAGCCTTGGCCAAAGCCGGGAGAAGCGCGGCTTTGGAGGTCATCCAGGATTGCACCGGCTCGCGAGAGGCTTGCATGGAGATCCTGAAGGAGAAGGCGACCTTGCCCGAGCACTGGAAGTGCGACCAAGCGTCTTCCGCGGACCAAGCGCGCGGGCGCACGCTCCGCTGAAAGCAGTGGTGGTCCTCTCAGATTTTGCTGATGGGCCAATCGTTTGGGGGAAGCTAGTGTGAATAGAGTTGTTTTCCTTCTGTGAATAGAAGATCTTACATGCCGAGAAGGACTTCGTGCATAACACTGGTCTTCCAACACGTTTGATGCGTTTGGGTCAACCGGCAGCTGAATTCGGTTTTTTGGTGCAGCATGGTCAATGAGTTTTTGCCATTAAAACGGCCGTGTCCGGAGGCTGCTGAGTCCATGGGAAGGTCCAAGGATGATTTGTCCAACATGGAGCCCAGCCAGAACGGGGGGGGAATGGGGCGGTCGGCACCGGGATTTTTTCCAAGAAACCCAACGGAGACCGGGGACCCAAGGAGTGGCTTCTCTTCTAAAGTTTCTGTCCAGCACTGGACCACATAGCCCAATCATATAGAATCAACGTGGAGGTAGCAATCATTGTGAGGTAGCAGAAGGGAGTACTCTAGATCTGAAGCTTGAAGTGAGATTTTTTGCATCTTGCCAAACATTTTCATGACCCCAACAAGCACCTGGTTCCACAACGCTCTCCCGGTCACTCTCCGGCGCGTGGCAAGGAGCTTGAGAGGCTGAACTTGGAGGGTGCCAAGGACGCTGCGAAGAATGCCGCCAAGTCCTGTCGAGCTGCCAAGGATGCGGATGCCAGTGCCACTTGCCAAGATGTGATCGAAGTCTTCAAGCAGGGGCGTGGCAAGGAGAGAGCGAGAGCGTCGCTCGAGCGCAGGGGTTGTGCGCGGCGAAAGCCAGAGAGATCCCGCCAGTTTTGGTGTGGGTGGGTGAGATGAGGAACTTCATTCTCCCATGGAGATTTGCACTTGCTGATCCCGGCTGCCCAACTCACGTTTTCATTCGATCATTTTATAAGTATGTCCTTGAGTTGCCCAAGAATGCAGTGCCATCGCAGGACATGGATGAGACGGAGTCCCGAAGGGTCAAAGGAGAGCTGGCCAAAGATATGGACAAGGAGGACATGAAGCTTTGTTTCGACGAGGAATCTTCCAAGGAGGCCTTTGAAAGCTGCTTGGAGATGCTGGACTCATCCGACAAAGTGAAGGACCGACCGAGTTCTGCTTGTGTGAAGGAAGCAGGGCAGCAGGTGAGGTACTTCGGACCGAGTTCTGCCTGTGCTTCTCCTCAAGTGCCGCAAAAAACGAGTGTTGCTTCTCTTGCGGCTCGATGAACCCTGAAGGATGACCTGTTCAGTGAGCTCTCAGAAGGTCGAAAGAATGCCAAGAAGAAGCGCGCCAAGGATGAAGCTGCCGTGGAAGCTGTGGGCGAGATTTTCAAGGCAGGGTGACAGGGTCATTGGTGTTCATGGTGTCTTCGAAGGTGTCGGTGCATTTCCAGATTCAGACACTTTGACTTGAGCTGAGGCTTGCATGGAGGAGGCCACCAGCGACACGGAAAAGGCCGAGTGCCGCAGTGCGATGAAGGAGAAGTCTGAGATGGCCGGACTGGAAGAAGATGTCGAGGACGAAGGGGTGATGGATGGAGATTGATGGAGGAAGCAACACTTGGGGCGAATCGGTCTGGAGAAAAATCAGGTGTGTTTCCTCCATCATCTCTGGTTGTTCATCTGGAGGCTCCTCCGCAACCCCCCCTGTTTGGCGCCTTTCGTTTTTTCGGGTTTCTGCCAGGACGTCTTGAAGAAGTACCAGCGCAACGTGGTGGCCACCGCAGCTCGGGTGTGCAGCTCCGCGGAGCGTGCGCAGTGTGTCAAGGCCGCCAAGGAGCGGGTTTTGTGGGCCCCGTCGGGTTGACCCTGCAGGGTGGCGCAGGGTGGGGCTGATCGAAGCAAGAATTGGAATTGGGTGCGGGAAAGTCAGTGAAGAAATGGTGGGAACACGATGGGCACTTTTCATCGTTTCTGGATAGGTTCTTGAAGAAAGGGGGTGTCCGAATTGCGCCAGGTGGCGAACTATTGCAAGATTTGGCTTTACAAGCGCTTGAAATGTTTTTCCTTTAGCTAAGAGAAAGCAGCAGGATGAGTTGGTGAAGATGGGCCTGAAGAAGCGTGCCTTTGGTTTGGTGAAGAAGCTGGCAGATCTCAAGGCTGCTGCTGAGACCTATGCCGCGCCGGGTGGCTCAGAGGATGGGAGAGTGGAATTTCCATTGACTGACAAGGTCCTCATGGCGCCCCCTACGGGTCCCCGGACTTCCAAAAACGGGTGCAAGCAGGATGCCCAATGGATAGATGGTGGAGCCACACATCGACAAACACCGCCACACCGATCGCGAGGTGCCAAGAAACCTCAGCCACTGAGAACACCACCTGCATCGAATTGGCGAAGAGCACGTTGGAGGAGCTACGACTCGAACAGGGCTGGGCCGGGTCGGGCCTGGAAAAAAGACCGACCTGGAGATGAGGGGGATTGACCGAAATGAATTGGGATTGGACTCTGTCAGCTTCTTGATGTCAAAAGCCTTGTCAGCGATCTGATCAATCCGGTTTCTTTCTCCAGCACAGCTCCAAAGGACTCTCCCCCCAAAAAGGACTCCCAGGTGAAAAAGAATCCCAGCTCCTTCCTTTCTAAGTCTCCGCCTCCGTCGGTGCCACGCCTAGAGCGCCTCCTCCGCCAGGAGTTGAGTGGCTCCACGGATATTTGGTCCGACGAGATCGAGAGCAAGGTCAAGGAGCTGGGCGAAGCCTACCTGGAGGGTCGTGAGGTCTTCATCCGAAAGCTCAAGGAGTTGGCCTTCGAGGACGGAACGCGTTCCGTCGTTGTTTTGACGACGTTTTCGGCGTGCGGCGAACGCTTCGCCCCAAACGGCTGCGTTGGGACCGTACGGGTTTTGGGGTGGATAGAATGGCACCCCTGGGGCAGGAGAGTGCTCGGAGCACAGATGGTTTTTGTGTGGGTTGTTCCTTTCGCTTTCACTTGATGGTTGGCCTCCCCCTTGCGCTACCTCGCCGGAGCGCCCGGTCTCGACCGGGTCCGACGAGTTCGGTCTGAAGCCAGGCAGTGACTGACCTGTTGAACTGCTCGGAGGCCTTCCTGGACCGCATCATGGATAGGATCCAGAACATTTCTGACGGCTTCAATGGCCACTGGGAAAATGACCAGTCTCCAGGATACGTGGTTTTTGTGGTGAATGTTGGTTTTAGCCACGTGTGGTGGTCCAAGCAAAGAAGCGTTCTGGTGTGCAAAAGAGGTCTTTACAATCCGTTGATTCTGTCATGCAAGTGTCGAGGCAGCTGCTGTACACACTGTACACTCTAAACATCTCTAAAACCATGAAGTCTATTCAATTCCTGATGGGCCAGGTGTCACCGCAAACACCCACACACCAACACCCACACCCGCAACACGCAACACGCAACATGCACAAAAAACAACCTGAAGAGTCGCGCCGTGTCGACCTGGAAGAGCAGAAACAGCAGTGGCCAAGGCAGGAACAGCAGTGGGCCTCGCAACATCTCGGACAAGCTTTGCCGTGTGACCTGGGGCTTTGCGCGCATGGTTTGTAAGATCCACTCGCCAGAGCCTTGGACCTCTGAGTTTTCGGGAGGGAGTGATGTGCGCCATGGCAAGCGAACGCAAAAACCCAGTGTTGTTTCAACAAAAGGAGCATCTTAAGGGTCTTTCCAGGGAGCATTTTCATCCATTTTCCATGATCGTTGGAGGGAGGCTATGTGAAACATGATGTCTTGTGCTTGTGAAGGGATGACTTTCACCATCTTTCCAATGTTACAGTGGCAACATGGCTGGAGAAAAGGTAATCAGATTAGTTTGGCACTTGCTAAAGTTGTTTTGGCTACATTGGTTCTCGTCAAGAAACTGCCATCATCAGCAGTTCTGACCCTTCTTATCACCAACTAACTCCCCTGCCATATCAGTGACTACAATAAACAGCCACTCCTCAGCATGCACTTCTCTGCCCTCCTCCGCCCTCCTTCTCCGCCCTGGGCGCTCCCGCCGGTGGAGCCCGCGCCGAGGACCTGGACGACGACGAGATGATGAACTTGTCCGACACCATCGCCGAGGAGGTTTCCACCGCCGAGCTCAGCGGCTCCCGCCGCTTGGAGGAGCGGCGCCTGGCCACCGTCACCGAGACCTACGTGGATCAGGTCGGGGCGGTCAGCCGGGGGCGGTCAGGGGTCGGGTGGGGTTGACACCGCTTTTGGGCTGGTAAAACGGTAAGTTTCGGTGGAGATGACACGAAGCTTTGATGGGTGGATCGTTTGAAGCTGACTTTTCTATTTCTATTTGCATCTACAGCCATTGCTGGAAAAATGCAGGTATTAAAGAAGTAGAACGTCAGGGAGCTCAGGCAACTCTAGTCTCTTTACCGCATGCAACTGAGCAATTGCAGCAGACTGAGCAATTGATGAATCTCTGAATGCTCGCCGACTCGGTTGAGTTCTAGGTCTTCCAAGACCAGGATGATTCCAACATTCCCACGGCGAGAAATGTTCAAGATTCTGGACATGAGTTTGCTTTCGATTGACGAGAGCAAAGACCCCAAGTGTTCCTTTTGAAGCAATTTGTGGACCCCAGTCTTTTACTTCATTCCTTTTCTTGCACTCTTCCAGAAACCACCGCCCGGCCAGCGGTTGGGCAGGAGCAGGAGGAGACCGCCACCAGTAGCTCTACCTCCATGGGAGGTGAGAGTGGCAGCAGCACCAGCGATGAGAGTGGTGAGAGCTCCACCACCCAGGCGGGACTGGGTTCCTTGTGGCTTCCTTCGGCAACCGGTGCCGTGCGAGGGTCTTGGGGGATGAAAAGGCGTAGAAAGAGGAGTTTGACATTAATTCCTCCGGGTTTCATTCTTTAGGCACTAGGTCTTCCACAGGTATCTGTCTGTATCATGAACTGCTGGTTTAAGTCTTTCCGAATTATCTGGGAAGTCAATTTGCCAGCTACACCGTGCTAGTGGCAGAACCTGGTTTGGAAGGAATTAAACGGGGAGGTATATAATTCTTCCTTAAGGCAACAAAGGAAAGAAACAAAGGCTAGCCCTCCTTAAGGCAACAAAGGAAACAAACAAAGGCTAGCCTGGCAGAACCTGGTTTGGAAGGAATTAAACGGGGAGTTAATTCTTCCTTAAGGCAACAAAGGAAAGAAACAAAGGCTAGCCCTCCTTAAGGCAACAAAGGAAAGAAACAAAGGCTAGCCCTCCTTAAGGCAACAAAGGAAACAAACAAAGGCTAGCCTGGCAGAACCTGGTTTGGAAGGAATTGAACGGGGAGTTAATTCTTCCTTAAGGCAACAAAGGAAAGAAACAAAGGCTAGCCCTCCTTAAGGCAACAAAGAAAAGAAACAAAGGCTAGCCCTCCTTAAGGCAACAAAGGAAAGAAACAAAGGCTAGCCTGGCAGAACCTGGTTTGGAAGGAATTAGACGGGGAGTTAATTCTTCCTTAAGGCAACAAAGGAAAGAAACAAAGGCTAGCCCTCCTTAAGGTAACAAAGGAAAGAAGCAACGGCTAGCCCTCCTCAAGGCAACAAAGGAAAGAAACAAACGCTAGCCTGGCAGAACCTGGTTTGGAAGGAATTAGACGGGGAGTTAATTCTTCCTTAAGGCAACAAAGGAAAGAAACAAAGGCTAGCCCTCCTTAAGGTAACAAAGGAAAGAAGCAACGGCTAGCCCTCCTCAAGGCAACAAAGGAAAGAAACAAAGGCTAGCCTGGCAGAACCTGGTTCGGAAGGAATTAGACGGGGAGTTAATTCTTCTTAAGGCAACAAAGGAAAGAAACAAAGGCTAGCCCTCCTTAAGGTAACAAAGGAAAGAAGCAACGGCTAGCCCTCCTTAAGGCAACAAAGGAAAGAAAACAAAGGCTAGCCTGGCAGAACCTGGTTTGGAAGGAATTAGACGGGGAGTTAATTCTTCCTTAAGGCAACAAAGGAAAGAAACAAAGGCTAGCCCTCCTTAAGGTAACAAAGGAAAGAAGCAACGGCTAGCCCTCCTCAAGGCAACAAAGGAAAGAAACAAAGGCTAGCCTGGCAGAACCTGGTTTGGAAGGAATTAGACGGGGAGTTAATTCTTCCTTAAGGCAACAAAGGAAAGAAACAAAGGCTAGCCCTCCTTAAGGTAACAAAGGAAAGAAGCAACGGCTAGCCCTCCTCAAGGCAACAAAGGAAAGAAACAAACGCTAGCCTGGCAGAACCTGGTTTGGAAGGAATTAGACGGGGAGTTAATTCTTCCTTAAGGCAACAAAGGAAAGAAACAAAGGCTAGCCCTCCTTAAGGTAACAAAGGAAAGAAGCAACGGCTAGCCCTCCTCAAGGCAACAAAGG
This sequence comes from Porites rus, assembly GCA_964035705.1. Classification (NCBI taxonomy): domain Eukaryota; kingdom Metazoa; phylum Cnidaria; class Anthozoa; order Scleractinia; family Poritidae; genus Porites; species Porites rus. The sequence goes on along the minus strand of CAXIVM010002185.1, from coordinate 18,132 downwards.
AAAGAAACAAAGGCTAGCCTGGCAGAACCTGGTTCGGAAGGAATTAGACGGGGAGTTAATTCTTCTTAAGGCAACAAAGGAAAGAAACAAAGGCTAGCCCTCCTTAAGGTAACAAAGGAAAGAAGCAACGGCTAGCCCTCCTCAAGGCAACAAAGGAAAGAAACAAAGGCTAGTCTGGCAGAACCTGGTTCGGAAGGAATTAGATGGGGAGTTAATTCTTCCTTAAGGCAACAAAGGAAAGAAACAAAGGCTAGCCCTCCTTAAGGTAACAAAGGAAAGAAGCAACGGCTAGCCCTCCTCAAGGCAACAAAGGAAAGAAACAAAGGCTAGCCTGGCAGAACCTGGTTTGGAAGGAATTAGACGGGGAGTTAATTCTTCCTTAAGGCAACAAAGGAAAGAAACAAAGGCTAGCCCTCCTTAAGGTAACAAAGGAAAGAAGCAACGGCTAGCCCTCCTCAAGGCAACAAAGGAAAGAAACAAAGGCTAGCCTGGCAGAACCTGGTTCGGAAGGAATTAGATGGGGAGTTAATTCTTCCTTAAGGCAACAAAGGAAAGAAACAAAGGCTAGCCCTCCTTAAGGTAACAAAGGAAAGAAGCAACGGCTAGCCCTCCTCAAGGCAACAAAGGAAAGAAACAAAGGCTAGCCTGGCAGAACCTGGTTTGGAAGGAATTAGACGGGGAGTTAATTCTTCCTTAAGGCAACAAAGGAAAGAAACAAAGGCTAGCCCTCCTTAAGGTAACAAAGGAAAGAAGCAACGGCTAGCCCTCCTCAAGGCAACAAAGGAAAGAAACAAAGGCTAGCCTGGCAGAACCTGGTTCGGAAGGAATTAGACGGGGAGTTAATTCTTCCTTAAGGCAACAAAGGAAAGAAACAAAGGCTAGCCCTCCTTAAGGTAACAAAGGAAAGAAGCAACGGCTAGCCCTCCTCAAGGCAACAAAGGAAAGAAACAAAGGCTAGCCTGGCAGAACCTGGTTCGGAAGGAATTAGAGGGGGAGTTAATTCTTCCCTAAGGCAACAAAGGAAAGAAACAAAGGCTAGCCCTCCTTAAGGTAACAAAGGAAAGAAGCAACGGCTAGCCCTCCTCAAGGCAACAAAGGAAAGAAACAAAGGCAGAACCTGGTTCGGAAGGAATTAGACGGGGAGTTAATTCTTCCTTAAGGCAACAAAGGAAAGAAACAAAGGCTAGCCCTCCTTAAGGTAACAAAGGAAAAGAAGCAACGGCTAGCCCTCCTCAAGGCAACAAAGGAAAGAAAAGAAGAAACAAAGGCTAGCCTGGCAGAACCTGGTTCGGAAGGAATTAGACGGGGAGTTAATTCTTCCTTAAGGCAACAAAGGAAAGAAACAAAGGCTAGCCCTCCTTAAGGTAACAAAGGAAAGAAGCAACGGCTGGCCCTCTCAAGGCAACAAAGGAAAGAAACAAAGGCTAGCCTGGCAGAACCTGGTTCGGAAGGAATTAGACGGGGAGTTAATTCTTCCTTAAGGCAACAAAGGAAAGAAACAAAGGCTAGCCCTCCTTAAGGTAACAAAGGAAAGAAGCAACGGCTAGCCCTCCTCAAGGCAACAAAGGAAAGAAACAAAGGCTAGCCTGGCAGAACCTGGTTCGGAAGGAATTAGACGGGGAGTTAATTCTTCCTTAAGGCAACAAAGGAAAGAAACAAAGGCTAGCCCTCCTTAAGGTAACAAAGGAAAGAAGCAACGGCTAGCCCTCCTCAAGGCAACAAAGGAAAGAAACAAAGGCTAGCCTGGCAGAACCTGGTTCGGAAGGAATTAGACGGGGAGTTAATTCTTCCTTAAGGCAACAAAGGAAAGAAACAAAGGCTAGCCCTCCTTAAGGTAACAAAGGAAAGAAGCAACGGCTAGCCCTCCTCAAGGCAACAAAGGAAAGAAACAAAGGCTAGCCTGGCAGAACCTGGTTCGGAAGGAATTAGACAGGGAGTTAATTCTTCCTTAAGGCAACAAAGGAAAGAAACAAAGGCTAGCCCTCCTTAAGGTAACAAAGGAAAGAAGCAACGGCTAGCCCTCCTCAAGGCAACAAAGGAAAGAAACCAAGGCTAGCCTGGCAGAACCTGGTTCGGAAGGAATTAGACAGGGAGTTAATTCTTCCTTAAGGCAACAAAGGAAAGAAACAAAGGCTAGCCTGGCAGAACCTGGTTCGGGAAGGAATATATAGACGGGGAGTTAATTCTTCCTTAAGGCAACAAAGGAAAGAAACAAAGGCTAGCCCTCCTTAAGGTAACAAAGGAAAGAAGCAACGGCTAGCCCTCCTCAAGGCAACAAAGGAAAGAAACAAAGGCTAGCCTGGCAGAACCTGGTTTGGAAGGAATTAGACGGGGAGTTAATTCTTCCTTAAGGCAACAAAGGAAAGAAACAAAGGCTAGCCCTCCTTAAGGTAACAAAGGAAAGAAGCAACGGCTAGCCCTCCTCAAGGCAACAAAGGAAAGAAACAAGGCTAGCCTGGCAGAACCTGGTTCGGAAGGAATTAGACGGGGAGTTAATTCTTCCTTAAGGCAACAAAGGAAAGAAACAAAGGCTAGCCCTCCTTAAGGTAACAAAGGAAAGAAGCAACGGCTAGCCCTCCTCAAGGCAACAAAGGAAAGAAACAAGGCTAGCCTGGCAGAACCTGGTTCGGAAGGAATTAGACGGGGAGTTAATTCTTCCTTAAGGCAACAAAGGAAAGAAACAAAGGCTAGCCCTCCTTAAGGTAACAAAGGAAAGAAGCAACGGCTAGCCCTCCTCAAGGCAACAAAGGAAAGAAACAAAGGCTAGCCTGGCAGAACCTGGTTCGGAAGGAATTAGACGGGGAGTTAATTCTTCCTTAAGGCAACAAAGGAAAGAAACAAAGGCTAGCCCTCCTTAAGGTAACAAAGGAAAGAAGCAACGGCTAGCCCTCCTCAAGGCAACAAAGGAAAGAAACAAAGGCTAGCCCTCCTTAAGGTAACAAAGGAAAGAAGCAACGGCTAGCCCTCCTCAAGGCAACAAAGGAAAGAAACAAAGGCTAGCCTGGCAGAACTGGTTCGGAAGGAATTAGACAGGGAGTTAATTCTTCCTTAAGGCAACAAAGGAAAGAGACAAAGGCTAGCCCTCCTTAAGGTAACAAAGGAAAGAAGCAGCGGCTAGCCCTCCTCAAGGCAACAAAGGAAAGAAACAAAGGCTAGCCTGGCAGAACCTGGTTCGGAAGGAATTAGACGGGGAGTTAATTCTTCCTTAAGGCAACAAAGGAAAGAACAAAGGCTAGCCCTCCTTAAGGTAACAAAGGAAAGAAGCAACGGCTAGCCCTCCTCAAGGCAACAAAGGAAAGAAACAAAGGCTAGCCTGGCAGAACCTGGTTCGGAAGGAATTAGACGGGGAGTTAATTCTTCCTTAAGGCAACAAAGGAAAGAAACAAAGGCTAGCCCTCCTTAAGGTAACAAAGGAAAGAAGCAACGGCTAGCCCTCCTCAAGGCAACAAAGGAAAGAAACAAAGGCTAGCCTGGCAGAACCTGGTTCGGAAGGAATTAGACGGGGAGTTAATTCTTCCTTAAGGCAACAAAGGAAAGAAACAAAGGCTAGCCCTCCTTAAGGTAACAAAGGAAAGAAGCAACGGCTAGCCCTCCTCAAGGCAACAAAGGAAAGAAACAAAGGCTAGCCTGGCAGAACCTGGTTCGGAAGGAATTAGACGGGGAGTTAATTCTTCCTTAAGGCAACAAAGGAAAGAAACAAAGGCTAGCCCTCCTTAAGGTAACAAAGGAAAGAAGCAACGGCTAGCCCTCCTCAAGGCAACAAAGGAAAGAAACAAAGGCTAGCCTGGCAGAACCTGGTTCGGAAGGAATTAGACGGGGAGTTAATTCTTCCTTAAGGCAACAAAGGAAAGAAACAAAGGCTAGCCCTCCTTAAGGTAACAAAGGAAAGAAGCAACGGCTAGCCCTCCTCAAGGCAACAAAGGAAAGAAACAAAGGCTAGCCTGGCAGAACCTGGTTCGGAAGGAATTAGACGGGGAGTTAATTCTTCCTTAAGGCAACAAAGGAAAGAAACAAAGGCTAGCCCTCCTTAAGGTAACAAAGGAAAGAAGCAACGGCTAGCCCTCCTCAAGGCAACAAAGGAAAGAAACAAAGGCTAGCCTGGCAGAACCTGGTTCGGAAGGAATTAGACGGGGAGTTAATTCTTCCTTAAGGCAACAAAGGAAAGAAACAAAGGCTAGCCCTCCTTAAGGTAACAAAGGAAAGAAGCAACGGCTAGCCCTCCTCAAGGCAACAAAGGAAAGAAACAAAGGCTAGCCTGGCAGAACCTGGTTCGGAAGGAATTAGACGGGGACTTAATTCTTCCTTAAGGCAACAAAGGAAAGAAACAAAGGCTAGCCCTCCTTAAGGTAACAAAGGAAAGCAACGGCTAGCCCTCCTCAAGGCAACAAAGGAAAGAAACAAAGGCTAGCCTGGCAGAACCTGGTTCGGAAGGAATTAGACGGGGAGTTAATTCTTCCTTAAGGCAACAAAGGAAAGAAACAAAGGCTAGCCCTCCTTAAGGTAACAAAGGAAAGAAGCAACGGCTAGCCCTCCTCAAGGCAACAAAGGAAAGAAACAAAGGCTAGCCTGGCAGAACCTGGTTCGGAAGGAATTAGACGGGGAGTTAATTCTTCCTTAAGGCAACAAAGGAAAGAAACAAAGGCTAGCCCTCCTTAAGGTAACAAAGGAAAGAAGCAACGGCTAGCCCTCCTCAAGGCAACAAAGGAAAGAAACAAAGGCTAGCCTGGCAGAACCTGGTTCGGAAGGAATTAGACGGGGACTTAATTCTTCCTTAAGGCAACAAAGGAAAGAAACAAAGGCTAGCCGCTAGCCCTCCTTAAGGTAACAAAGGAAAGAAGCAACGGCTAGCCCTCCTCAAGGCAACAAAGGAAAGAAACAAAGGCTAGCCTGGCAGAACCTGGTTCGGAAGGAATTAGACGGGGAGTTAATTCTTCCTTAAGGCAACAAAGGAAAGAAACAAAGGCTAGCCCTCCTTAAGGTAACAAAGGAAAGAAGCAACGGCTAGCCCTCCTCAAGGCAACAAAGGAAAGAAACAAAGGCTAGCCTGGCAGAACCTGGTTCGGAAGGAATTAGACGGGGAGTTAATTCTTCCTTAAGGCAACAAAGGAAAGAAACAAAGGCTAGCCCTCCTTAAGGTAACAAAGGAAAGAAGCAACGGCTAGCCCTCCTCAAGGCAACAAAGGAAAGAAACAAAGGCTAGCCTGGCAGAACCTGGTTCGGAAGGAATTAGACGGGGAGTTAATTCTTCCTTAAGGCAACAAAGGAAAGAAACAAAGGCTAGCCCTCCTTAAGGTAACAAAGGAAAGAAGCAACGGCTAGCCCTCCTCAAGGCAACAAAGGAAAGAAACAAAGGCTAGCCTGGCAGAACCTGGTTCGGAAGGAATTAGACGGGGAGTTAATTCTTCCTTAAGGCAACAAAGGAAAGAAACAAAGGCTAGCCCTCCTTAAGGTAACAAAGGAAAGAAGCAACGGCTAGCCCTCCTCAAGGCAACAAAGGAAAGAAACAAAGGCTAGCCTGGCAGAACCTGGTTCGGAAGGAATTAGACGGGGAGTTAATTCTTCCTTAAGGCAACAAAGGAAAGAAACAAAGGCTAGCCTGGCAGAACCTGGTTCGGAAGGAATTAGACGGGGAGTTAATTCTTCCTTAAGGCAACAAAGGAAAGAAACAAAGGCTAGCCCTCCTTAAGGTAACAAAGGAAAGAAGCAACGGCTAGCCCTCCTCAAGGCAACAAAGGAAAGAAACAAAGGCTAGCCTGGCAGAACCTGGTTCGGAAGGAATTAGACGGGGAGTTGATTCTTCCTTAAGGCAACAAAGGAAAGAAACAAAGGCTAGCCCTCCTTAAGGTAACAAAGGAAAGAAGCAACGGCTAGCCCTCCTCAAGGCAACAAAGGAAAGAAACAAAGGCTAGCCTGGCAGAACCTGGTTCGGAAGGAATTAGACGGGGAGTTAATTCTTCCTTAAGGCAACAAAGGAAAGAAACAAAGGCTAGCCCTCCTTAAGGTAACAAAGGAAAGAAGCAACGGCTAGCCTTCCTCAAGGCAACAAAGGAAAGAAACAAAGGCTAGCCTGGCAGAACCTGGTTCGGAAGGAATTAGACGGGGAGTTAATTCTTCCTTAAGGTAACAAAGGAAAGAAGCAACGGCTAGCCCTCCTCAAGGCAACAAAGGAAAGAAACAAAGGCTAGCCTGGCAGAACCTGGTTCGGAAGGAATTAGACGGGGAGTTAATTCTTCCTTAAGGCAACAAAGGAAAGAAACAAAAGCTAGCCCTCCTTAAGGTAACAAAGGAAAGAAGCAACGGCTCTCCTCAAGGCAACAAAGGAAAGAAACAAAGGCTAGCCTGGCAGAACCTGGTTCGGAAGGAATTAGACGGGGAGTTAATTCTTCCTTAAGGCAACAAAGGAAAGAAACAAAGGCTAGCCCTCCTTAAGGTAACAAAGGAAAGAAGCAACGGCTAGCCCTCCTCAAGGCAACAAAGGGGCTAGCCTGGCAGAACCTGGTTCGGAAGGAATTAGACGGGGAGTTAATTCTTCCTTAAGGCAACAAAGGAAAGAAACAAAGGCTAGCCCTCCTTAAGGTAACAAAGGAAAGAAGCAACGGCTAGCCCTCCTCAAGGCAACAAAGGAAAGAAACAAAGGCTAGCCTGGCAGAACCTGGTTCGGAAGGAATTAGACGGGGAGTTAATTCTTCCTTAAGGTAACAAAGGAAAGAAACAAAGGCTAGCCCTCCTTAAGGTAACAAAGGAAAGAAGCAACGGCTAGCCCTCCTCAAGGCAACAAAGGAAAGAAACAAAGGCTAGCCTGGCAGAACCTGGTTCGGAAGGAATTAGACGGGGAGTTAATTCTTCCTTAAGGTAACAAAGGAAAAAAACAAAGGCTAGCCCTCCTTAAGGTAACAAAGGAAAGAAGCAACGGCTAGCCCTCCTCAAGGCAACAAAGGAAAGAAGCAAAGGCTAGCCTGGCAGAACCTGGTTCGGAAGGAATTAGACGGGGAGTTAATTCTTCATTAAGGTAACAAAGGAAAGAAACAAAGGCTAGCCCTCCTTAAGGTAACAAAGGAAAGAAGCAACGGCTAGCCCTCCTCAAGGCAACAAAGGAAAGAAACAAAGGCTAGCCTGGCAGAACCTGGTTCGGAAGGAATTAGACGGGGAGTTAATTCTTCCTTAAGGTAACAAAGGAAAGAAACAAAGGCTAGCCCTCCTTAAGGTAACAAAGGAAAGAAGCAACGGCTAGCCCTCCTCAAGGCAACAAAGGAAAGAAACAAAGGCTAGCCTGGCAGAACCTGGTTCGGAAGGAATTAGACGGGGAGTTAATTCTTCCTTAAGGCAACAAAGGAAAGAAACAAAGGCTAGCCCTCCTTAAGGTAACAAAGGAAAGAAGCAACGGCTAGCCCTCCTCAAGGCAACAAAGGAAAGAAACAAAGGCTAGCCTGGCAGAACCTGGTTCGGAAGGAATTAGACGGGGAGTTAATTCTTCCTTAAGGTAACAAAGGAAAGAAACAAAGGCTAGCCCTCCTTAAGGTAACAAAGGAAAGAAGCAACGGCTAGCCCTCCTCAAGGCAACAAAGGAAAGAAACAAAGGCTAGCCTGGCAGAACCTGGTTCGGAAGGAATTAGACGGGGAGTTAATTCTTCCTTAAGGCAACAAAGGAAAGAAACAAAGGCTAGCCCTCCTTAAGGTAACAAAGGAAAGAAGCAACGGCTAGCCCTCCTCAAGGCAACAAAGGAAAGAAACAAAGGCTAGCCTGGCAGAACCTGGTTCGGAAGGAATTGGACGGGGAGTTAATTCTTCATTAAGGTAACAAAGGAAAGAAACAAAGGCTAGCCCTCCTTAAGGTAACAAAGGAAAGAAGCAACGGCTAGCCCTCCTCAAGGCAACAAAGGAAAGAAACAAAGGCTAGCCTGGCAGAACCTGGTTCGGAAGGAATTAGACGGGGAGTTAATTCTTCCTTAAGGCAACAAAGGAAAGAAACAAAGGCTAGCCCTCCTTAAGGTAACAAAGGAAAGAAGCAACGGCTAGCCCTCCTCAAGGCAACAAAGGAAAGAAACAAAGGCTAGCCTGGCAGAACCTGGTTCGGAAGGAATTAGACGGGGACTTAATTCTTCCTTAAGGCAACAAAGGAAAGAAACAAAGGCTAGCCGCTAGCCCTCCTTAAGGTAACAAAGGAAAGAAGCAACGGCTAGCCCTCCTCAAGGCAACAAAGGAAAGAAACAAAGGCTAGCCTGGCAGAACCTGGTTCGGAAGGAATTAGACGGGGAGTTAATTCTTCATTAAGGTAACAAAGGAAAGAAACAAAGGCTAGCCCTCCTTAAGGTAACAAAGGAAAGAAGCAACGGCTAGCCCTCCTCAAGGCAACAAAGGAAAGAAACAAAGGCTAGCCTGGCAGAACCTGGTTCGGAAGGAATTAGACGGGGAGTTAATTCTTCATTAAGGTAACAAAGGAAAGAAACAAAGACTAGCCCTCCTTAAGGTAACAAAGGAAAGAAGCAACGGCTAGCCCTCCTCAAGGCAACAAAGGAAAGAAACAAAGGGAGTTAATTCTTCATTAAGGTAACAAAGGAAAGACACAAAGGCTAGCCCTCCTTAAGGTAACAAAGGAAAGAAGCAACGGCTAGCCCTCCTCAAGGCAACAAAGGAAAGACACAAAGGCTAGCCTGGCAGAACCTGGTTTGGAAGGAATTAGACGGGGAGTTAATTCTTCATTAAGGTAACAAAGGAAAGAAACAAAAGCTAGCCCTCCTTAAGGTAACAAAGGAAAGAAGCAACGGCTAGCCCTCCTCAAGGCAACAAAGGAAAGAAACAAAGGCTAGCCTGGCAGAACCTGGTTCGGAAGGAATTAGACGGGGAGTTAATTCTTCCTTAAGGTAACAAAGGAAAAAAACAAAGGCTAGCCCTCCTTAAGGTAACAAAGGAAAGAAGCAACGGCTAGCCCTCCTCAAGGCAACAGAGGAAAGAAACAAAGGCTAGCCTGGCAGAACCTGGTTCGGAAGGAATTAGACGGGGAGTTAATTCTTCATTAAGGTAACAAAGGAAAGAAACAATTGCTAGCCCTCCTTAAGGTAACAAAGGAAAGAAGCAACGGCTAGCCCTCCTCAAGGCAACAAAGGAAAGAAACAAAGGCTAGCCTGGCAGAACCTGGTTCGGAAGGAATTAGACGGGGAGTTAATTCTTCCTTAAGGTAACAAAGGAAAGAAACAAAGGCTAGCCCTCCTTGAGGTAACAAAGGAAAGAAGCAACGGCTAGCCCTCCTCAAGGCAACAAAGGAAAGAAACAAAGGCTAGCCTGGCAGAACCTGGTTCGGAAGGAACTAGACGGGGAGTTAATTCTTCATTAAGGTAACAAAGGAAAGAAACAAAGGCTAGCCCTCCTTAAGGTAACAAAGGAAAGAAGCAACGGCTAGCCCTCCTCAAGGCAACAAAGGAAAGAAACAAAGGCTAGCCTGGCAGAACCTGGTTCGGAAGGAATTAGACGGGGAGTTAATTCTCCATTAAGCTAACAAAGGAAAGAAACAAAGGCTAGCCCTCCTTAAGGTAACAAAGGAAAGAAGCAACGGCTAGCCCTCCTCAAGGCAACAAAGGAAAGAAACAAAGGCTAGCCTGGCAGAACCTGGTTCGGAAGGAATTAGACGGGGAGTTAATTCTTCATTAAGGTAACAAAGGAAAGAAACAAAGGCTAGCCCTCCTTAAGGTAACAAAGGAAAGAAGCAACGGCTAGCCCTCCTCAAGGCAACAAAGGAAAGAAACAAAGGCTAGCCTGGCAGAACCTGGTTCGGAAGGAATTAGACGGGGAGTTAATTCTTCATTAAGGTAACAAAGGAAAGAAACAAAGGCTAGCCCTCCTTAAGGTAACAAAGGAAAGAAGCAACGGCTAGCCCTCCTCAAGGCAACAAAGGAAAGAAACAAAGGCTAGCCTGGCAGAACCTGGTTCGGAAGGAATTAGACGGGGAGTTAATTCTTCATTAAGGTAACAAAGGAAAGAAACAAAGGCTAGCCCTCCTTAAGGTAACAAAGGAAAGAAGCAACGGCTAGCCCTCCTCAAGGCAACAAAGGAAAGAAACAAAGGCTAGCCTGGCAGAACCTGGTTCGGAAGGAATTAGACGGGGAGTTAATTCTTCATTAAGGTAACAAAGGAAAGAAACAAAGGCTAGCCCTCCTTAAGGTAACAAAGGAAAGAAGCAACGGCTAGCCCTCCTCAAGGCAACAAAGGAAAGAAACAAAGGCTAGCCTGGCAGAACCTGGTTCGGAAGGAATTGGACGGGGAGTTAATTCTTCATTAAGGTAACAAAGGAAAGAAACAAAGGCTAGCCCTCCTTAAGGTAACAAAGGAAAGAAGCAACGGCTAGCCCTCCTCAAGGCAACAAAGGAAAGAAACAAAGGCTAGCCTGGCAGAACCTGGTTCGGAAGGAATTAGACGGGGAGTTAATTCTTCCTTAAGGTAACAAAGGAAAGAAACAAAGGCTAGCCCTCCTTAAGGTAACAAAGGAAAGAAGCAACGGCTAGCCCTCCTCAAGGCAACAAAGGAAAGAAACAAAGGCTAGCCTGGCAGAACCTGGTTCGGAAGGAATTAGACGGGGAGTTAATTCTTCCTTAAGGTAACAAAGGAAAGAAACAAAGGCTAGCCCTCCTTAAGGTAACAAAGGAAAGAAGCAACGGCTAGCCCTCCTCAAGGCAACAAAGGAAAGAAACAAAGGCTAGCCTGGCAGAACCTGGTTCGGAAGGAATTAGACGGGGAGTTAATTCTTCATTAAGGTAACAAAGGAAAGAAACAAAGGCTAGCCCTCCTTAAGGTAAGAAAGGAAAGAAGCAACGGCTAGCCCTCCTCAAGGCAACAAAGGAAAGAAACAAAGGCTAGCCTGGCAGAACCTGGTTCGGAAGGAATTAGACGGGGAGTTAATTCTTCATTAAGGTAACAAAGGAAAGACGAGATTACAATTTCTTGTGCCATGGACCGGCATTTTGACGTGGTACTTCTAGCGTGACCTGCAAAAAAGGACCATGCAGTCCCACGGCCTGGCTTTGGGAAGGACGACAAACACCCACACCCTGGTTTAATTCTTTTCTAGCACGTCTTCAAGCCAGATTTCTGAAAAGAAACCTTTGAACACAACTAAAACATAAGTTAATTCCACACATCCCACACCATATCATACAATTAACTCCCGGTTTATATAATTCTTCTACCGAGGGACAACAGAAAATCAGCTACTAAAGGAGTTAACTCCTGATTTAGTTCTTTTGAACTCCTCTTTTCACACTCTTCCTGGGGGATCAGTTTGGCCTCGGTCCCCAGAGATCTTGGTCTCAAGGTAAGGTCCGGCTTTAGACCACAGATGACGTGCTGGATGTTTTGTATGTGAATGTCGGTCAAGGACTCCTGTTTCTCCATGTTTCTCCTGAGTCTCAGAAGTGGTTTCACTACAGCTCCTTCTTGCCAGGGGTCGCTCCCCATCAGCAACTCATTTAGAGCTGCCTTCACCGTGACGACTGGATTCCTTTCGGCGCTGTTCTTTTGAGCGACAGCCCAAGGGGGCTGCGCGGTCCAGCCGAACGCACTTTTAACTTTGCAACACGTTCCAGGGCCAGCTGAAGCTGAGATCTTTGGCTTGGCTTTCGGTCCATGTGAAAGGGACAGCCGTGCCCTTCCTGTGACCTGCAACGCTATCAATGCTGTAGCAGTAGCACAACGAATCCAACAGTTTCTGACGGAGGCACAGGCCTTCTGAAAAGAGGGTTGAAGGCAGAAGATGTTTTGACATGAAGGTCAAGATACCTCTTGAAGATTTGCCAATTCTGTGATTCTCCAGCTGTCAATGGCATGGTTTTTGTTTCGTTCTTTTTTCAGACACTTGTGCATCTTGCAGCCACTTCTGTGGTCCGGAGATCCTTTGCTTGGACTATCTGTACTTGGCTCCATGAACTTCAACTTTGGACTCCCTGCGGATCCCCTGCAGGTACCAAACCCGGTGGAAAAAACCAAGGAAGGAACCGCACGCAGCTTCGACCAACAGAATCGTTTGCACAGCAACAAGCTGACCCACAGAGTTCCCAAAGCAACAGGAAGAGCGAGCGAAAGGAGCCGGTCTTTTCATGCCCCGCCTGGATGGCACCGGAACGTCCTCTGGCAAAGGCCAGCTGTTGAGACTGTCGAGAAGTGGAAGCCCAGAGAAGTGGAAGCCGAAACGACCTTCGATCAACTCCTGGATGCCCCGAGTTGAAATCCACTCCCCCAAATTGGAAGTGACAAACCCTGCCCATTCACAGTTGCTGTGTTTCTTCTTTTTCAGATCCTTTTAATTTTTGGACTTGAGTTTCTTGAAATGTGGGAGCACCAGGTGCGGTGCAAGGCGCCAAGCATGGTGCGGAGCTCGCCTCCGCTCCGACCAGCAAGGCTAAGGCAGCGAGCAAGGCGGCGAACCGCTCCGCACGGTGGGGTGCCCATCTGGGGACCGACAAGTTGGCGACAGGGGCAGGGAACTTGGAGATTTTTGAGGGTGGAAGGAGAGAGTTGATGCTTTGTATGCTTTGTTGATGGAGGAAGATGATAGAATTAATGGGTTGAAAGTTGGGAGTAGTTCGGTGTTTGTTTTCTTCAAGGCTTTCGTGGTTTGAAGTGAGGAAGGGATCGAATTCGGCAAAATTGGAATGGGCGCACCTCAACAGAATTGGCTCGGGCTCGAATGGGCCATTCTCAAGGGTTCCGAATTCTTTTGTAGACCTCAAGCGAACGCACTTCCAAGAAGCTAGGGCAGCTAGGGGGAAATGACACCTGACCGAGCTGAGTGTATTGCTAGATTTGGGGAGCTGGTAAGACTTTGCAGAAAGAATCTTTCATCATCATATATAGTCAAGAAATCCCAAACGTGCACAGCTGAATGCTGCAGGACTTGCATGTTCCTTTCTCCATTGTGATCTATCGGTCCATCCACTGTTTTGCATGCAAAGGGTGGCCTCGCAGTTATGCTGAGGCCGCTACGCCCTCAGAAGGCCTGGCAGAACAAGTGGCGGAACAACAGCTCCAGTAGATTCTGAAGTCGTCAGATGCTTCCGGTGTAGCTGTTTTGTCAGCATTCGACCCCCACACTGGTCGATGACGTGGATTATTCAGTTGTTTGGCTTGAAAATGAGGACTGTCAAACCAGAGTGGAGTTTCTCCCCGAGTGCTGGGCTCTTCCTGAATTGCATGGAGCTTCCTTTCTGATCCAATGGACGGGCCCCGGCCATGCTGCAAGAGCAGAACTGAGAGTGCCTGTGACGTTCAAACGCCAGGAGATGCGTGCGGCCGAGGCAGGAGTGGCTGGGTGAGGGGAGGGACCTTGACCGGTGTAGCGATCCGTCCCGAACTGGAGGTTTGGGTCGCCCAGGTTGGAGGGTGGCACATATAGAGTAAAGCAGACCAAACACGCCAACGGCAAAGCAATACGGGGTGTTGAATGGGGTCTGTGACTAGTTTTCTTCGTTTTCCTTTCACCATTTTTCGAAGCAGTTCTGTTTGAGTCACTCTGAAAGGGCAGCTCAGATGAAAGCTCCTCCGCAGCTCAGATCCTGCCCAATCCCGGCAGGGCACCAAGGCAGTGCGACCAACGAAGGAGAGGCGAGGAAAACCGCCGTCGGCGACTGGTGAACGGGCCAAACCCGTTTGTGAACGACCCCATCGCCTGGAAGGATGGCAAGAGGTTCCTTGGTCTTATGCGGTGCTTATGGTGGTCTTTGACTTACTCTTCACTTGCCCTTCGGACCAATAAGCCTGGCTAAGAAGTTCATCGGCCAGGCGCGCTACTTCTGGTAGCTTCAGGTTTCGGAAGGACGTCAAGAGTCGCCCCGGCCCCGCCCTGCCTTCCCTGCTCCCAGCGCACCGGAGCTGAAGCACCGGGAGGCCTGAAGTCCGACTGCGGCGGAGCCTTCTCCGCGGCGCGGCCGAGCGTTCTCCGCAGGTCGGGGGGGTAGGTCGTCGGGGTCGTCGGGTCTACGGCGCCCAGATGGGTCACCCGGTCACCACCATTGCCTGTACAGACCAGTTGGTACCTGGGGGTTCTTCACCCTTGAGCCCTGGTGAGGTGGGGGGAGATCACTTGGGGTACCAGTTGAAGGGTCCAAGAGCCGAACATCCGAAGAGCTTTAGCAAAGCAGGGTTCCATGCTGAACGCTCAATGGCTGCTATGCGTTCTGATGGGTTCTTACTTTGCCGAAAAGGATGGTCGTTCAGGGGCTGATCGCCGAAAAGAGATCCTCTCGTTCCCGGTTCGAACCGACCGGTCCCCCGGTACCGGTTTTGCGTGGTGTCGCGTGAAAAACGGAACGGACCCGTGTCGCACCATCGGGTCGTCTTGAGACCAACGAATTCGATCCGTGACCTGAAGAGGTCTGTGCGACCTCCACTCCTGAGGAGGTGGAGAGGCCGGAGATGGGCACGGGCCGGGCACACGGGTCGGGCACACGTGTGCCACGCGCGATTTCACGACGATTTCTGCCTATTTTGAGGGCACTGGGCTTTTGAGCTTGCTGGTATGAAAGGATTCTTTTATGCTTTTTGCATGCATGTCTGTGGTTTGATTTCAGCAGTGTGCAAAGTTGTTGAGAGCTCTTCAAGTAGCTACGTCAGCACTTGCTGAACGACATGCTTTGCCGTATGTCTCACCAAAACACAACCTTTGCACTTGTAAAGTCGTAACTGAATTCATTGTAAGCCCCACTCATTTCGACGCCAGAGCTACACGGACTCGGAACACTTCAAAGCAAAACCATCTTTTGGTGCCTGATGCCCCCCCCCCGTTGCGAGGCTTAGGGATGTTTAGGGTATCTAAGAACCGAAACAGGGTGGTCTTAAGACCGTGAGAGAGAAAAGAAGTCTCCACCACTCCGAGGGGAAAACGGTTTCTTCTTTCTTCCAAAACCATGCGAAAATGACGTGACTGAAGAATCTCCATTTGGACGCCTTTGCGCTTTGGACGTCGCCGGGTGCCGGGTGCACCGCTGCACTCTACCGTGCGTTTTGGAGGTCTCCGCGAGTGGTGCTGACCGCACAGCTGGCCGCGAGGCAGCCCGTTCGGAGGAGTGGTATCCATTTGAGTACGGCTTTTGGTCAAGTGAAGACCCCCCAAACTCTCTCCAGGACCACCACGATCCCTCCCTGCCGTTCCTGCTTTGGTCGCCGCCGCGTTCATTCCTGCGCACGTCGTATTATGCCGTCGTTCGTTCGCGGGTGACGAACCGCTCTTCGGAGGCTTCTGAAGGAGCTCTTGGAGGCCTTTCAACGGAGCGCCTCCGTCGAGGCCACCGGTGCCGGGCGAAGCTTCAGAGAGAGCGGTGGTGGAAGGTCGGACGAGTGGCCGACACCGTGAAGGGTTAGTGCGACCGGTTGGTGAAGCAGTGGGTGCTTTGAAAGTGTGAAAAAGAAGCTGTGGCATCCTGTGGCTTGGATTTGGCTAGGATTTGGTAGGACATCTGAAATCTGGTAGGTTCTTTTTCAGTGGCCACAGGGGTGTTACTACCTGTGTCCATCGTGGATCACCTTCCACTCGAACGTGCTCGAAGTATCGAAGTATCGAGCCACAGGCTGCTGTATTCCGCAGGTCCAACATGAACTGATCAACTACTATAGGAATCCCCTTTTCATGCTTGCCTCCTGTGCCTTCTTCATGCATCTTCATGCTTTTGGTTCAGACCTCCAAGGGGGTTCTCCTTCACTTTCCAGGAGGCGAAAGCCAAGGTGGGCACATCTTGGGGCTTTCACAGCAGTGCCGAGATGACGCGGTGCATTGAGGCCGGTGCACGTGCATTGACGCCTTCTTCAGAGAAACATGGGGAGCCGTTTTGGAGGTTTTTGTGGCAGTTCCCCTCTCAGCCAGCATCCTTTTTCTTTTTTTGAAAGAAGGATGATCTCCATCCTCTGGATGTTTGCTGCTTCTGCATGTCTAGCTTCGTCTAATGATTAAGCGTTCTGGGAGAAGACTTCTGCGTGTCTGGCGGGTTCTCAGCCAGCACAGCTTTTGGGGGGCAGCGAAGACAGACAGCTCGGAAAAGAGTCCAAGCTCGGTCGGGTGCTCTCAGATTCTTATGTTAGTAACCCATGAGGGGGAATCATAGGGATTCCTATGACTATTGACTGTTGACTGTCCGCATGAGTCCACTCACAAGTGAAACTCGGGCCGGGGCTCCGCACAACGTTAAGTTGCGAGGGATTCCTATGCCTATCTATACAGTCAACAGCTGTTCAGGGGACTTCCTTCTGTCAGGCGCAGGCGAATGCATCGCTGAAGCCCTGAGCTGATGTGGGCAGGGCGGGCGCCATGTGTCTCGACGAAAGAGGATTCTCAAAAAGGACTGGTCGAGAATCGCTTTGTTGCAGTTTAATATCTCAGAACGTGAAGCGCCTTGAAAAAATAGAGCACACCAGGAATAGGTTCTCAGAACCACCCTGCTAATGCTGCGTTCTTTTCAGCCTCAGATGTGAACAAGAATGCCCACATCATTCGTAGAAATTCAATCCGTAGTTCCAAGTCGTTTCACCTGCGCACAAGACGCACCTGATAAGTAAGTCAAAATCAAAGGCAGATGAACAGGGTGGAGTGTCCTGGTAGCCGTCATCGTGCAGACTTTATTGGTGATTCGGCCTTGACCTCATGCGACTGAATGAGACGCAGATCAAATCGCGACCGGTCATGCAAATTGAATCGGCTTACTTCGTCCCATGATGTCTCCCCCATTTCTTGTACACATCTAGGGAGAGCTGTCCCGCTTTGTACATAACTTGTGGGGTCCTTTCGATGTGGAAAAAGGTTAAACAGATACATGTGGGGCACCGACCGGTCCTCGTCCGACCGATCCTCTGTGGCTCTGTGGCTCACCGGAAAAGCATGTCCGTGCCTGATGCAATTCGGTCCATCAAGACATGCGCGCGCGAGAAGAATTGGCAAGGAGCCTTGCTGCTGTTGAGAGAAGGGAAGGGAAGGTCACCAAGCGAGAAGCTCATCCTCTACACTGCGGCCATCAGTGCATGTGAGCCGCTTGGAGAGGTCGTTCGAGAGGTTTTTGGAAAGAATACGTATATATTATACTATATATCGTTTTTGAAGACTCCTTTGGCTTTTAGTAAGTCATGAACTTTTGCCAAACCAATATTCCCCAATAGCCATGCTATGGGGTCTTGCAAAACTAATAGGCGGACGGGCGCCGTCGGGTCACCGTCAGAGCTGGTGGGCGGATGGTGTCCCGGTCATGTTTTGATGGTGTCCCGATCATGTGATGGTGGCGCGGTCATGTTGTGATGGTGTCCCGATCATGTTTTGATTGTGTCCCAGTCATGTTGTGATGGTGTCCCGGTCGTGTTTTGATGGTGTCCCGGTCATGTTTTGATGGTGGGCCGGTCATGTTTTGAAGGTGTCCCGCTCATGTTGTGATGGTGTCCTGGTCATGTTGTGATGGTGTCCCGGTCATGTTTTGATGGTGTCCCGGTCGTGTTGTGACGGTGTCCCGGTCATGTTTTGATGGTGTCCCGATCATGTGATGGTGGCGCGGTCATGTTGTGATGGTGTCCCGATCATGTTTTGATTGTGTCCCAGTCATGTTGTGATGGTGTCCCGGTCCTGTTTTGATGGTGTCCCGGTCATGTTGTGATGGTGTCCCGGTCATGTTGTGATGGTGTCCCGGTCATGTTTTGATGGCGTCCCGGTCGTGTTGTGATGGTGTCCCGGTCCTGTTGTGATGGTGTCCTGGTCATGTTTTGGCGGTGTGCCGGTTATGTTTTGATGGTGTCCGGGTCATGTGACGGTGTCCCGGTCATGTTGTGATAGTGTCCCGGTCATGTTGTGACGGTGTCCCCGTCATGTCATGCTGGTGTCCCGGTCACCTTGTGATGGTGTCCCGGTTATGTTGCGATGGTGTCCCAATCATGTTGTGACGGTGTCCCAGTCATGTTGTGATGGTGCCCTGGTCATTTTGTGATGGCGTCCCGGTTATGTGATGATGGTGTCCAAGGAAGAGATGGTCGATGTGTTGAAAACAGCAGCTGTTTCCAGATTTTTCTTTTTGTCCCGGTTTGTATCTTGCTATTGGGGTCTCCAGCTGGGCTAATTCTTTTGGGTCGTTGGGGCAGTCTCTCCACCAATCAAATTCTGCGTGAGGAAAGCAGGAGAGTGGC